>JAVCKV010239624.1:0-15629 GCA_032274145.1 Herpochondria borealis | reverse complement strand
GGGCTCTGCCACACAGGCGTGGTGTCCCGCGGCCGCGCTGCCCGGCCATCGTGGCAACGTCCTGTCGCTCGCAGCCGCGCAGGTACCGGCCGCTTCCGCACTTGCGCCGCTCGACTGTGTACTTGCTTCTGCTGCGCGCGACCATAATGCCCGCGTGTGGGCGAGGGCGAGGGAGTCCCAGGCTTGGATGAGTGTCGCCGTCGCCGTGGGGCATGCTGACGCGGTTGCCGCTGTCGCGTTGTCCCCGCGCCTGGCTGGTGGCGCGCCTTTCATGGTGTCTGGTGGCGCGGACCGCACGCTCAAGCTATGGAAGCTTGATGCGGCGTTGAAAGAGGCGTGTAAGCGCGCCGCAAAGATTGCGCCGCGGGAGGGGGGTGCGGCGGAGTTCCACATAGCGGAAATGCCAGAGGGCGAGGAAGTCACAATGCCGACCGCGTGGACTGTTCTCGCGCACGACAAGGACATTAACGCCGTGGCCGTGTCGCCTGACGGTCGTCTCGTTGCGTCCGGCTCGCAAGATAAGTCGCTCAAGCTGTGGAATGCCGAATCTGGCGAGCCCATCGCCACGTGCACGGGCCATCGACGTGGTATCTGGAGCGTTGCGTTCTCGCCCGTCGACCGTGTCATCGCGACAGCCTCCGGCGATGCCTCCTTGCGCATCTGGAACGTCGCGTCAGGCACCTGTCTGCGCACGCTGCAGGGCCATCTCGCAGGCGTGCTGCGCGCGCGCTTTGTCTCGCGTGGCACCCAGATCGCGTCTACGGGCGCAGACGGCCTTGTCAAGTTGTGGTCAACGCGGTCCGGCGAGTGTGATGCGACGATTGACGCGCACGATGACCGCGTGTGGGCTCTTGACGCTGCCGATGACGGCGAGCGTATCATCTCCGCGGCCGCGGATGGCCGCGTCCGCGTCTGGTCGGACGTTACGGCCGAGCAGGAGGAGGCGAAACTGCGCGAACGAGAGCGGGACGCTCTGCTCGAGCAAACCGTTGACAACGCGGCGCGCGCACGTAAGTGGAAGGTTGCGGCGAAGGGGGCATTGCAGCTCAGCATGACGCACAAGCTGAAATCGATTCTGAGCGAGTTGATGTTGACTACTGACGACCCTGCTCACGGTTTGGCCGAACTTCTGGCTGAACTCGTAGGGGAAGCAGGCGCTGCAGACGAGGGCGGAGAAGAAGAAGAAGAGGACAAGGCGGAGACCGCGCGGTGGGCACTCGTCGGAAGGCTGTTCCTGTGCTGCAGAGACTGGAACGCCAGCGGCGGTGCCAAAAGCGCGGCCGTTGCTGCTTTCGTGCTCGAGGCGCTGTTCAGTCTGTGGACGCCAGACATTCTGTGCGATAAGCTGCAGGTGGAGAAGAGACTGCTTGTCGAGGCGCTGGACTCGCATTGCGCTCGTCACCTTGAGCGAGTCAACGAGCTAGTGACCCGCTCATATCTGCTGGAGTACACGATGAGCAGTATGCTCGCCCTCGGGGAACTCGATGAGCATGACGCTGACGCTGATGCTGTTGTGGGTGCGGACGGCCGTTTCCGCGACGTGCCTGCAAAGACTGTCGTCAAGGCCAAGGCTGTGGCCATGCGAAACACCGCTGTGCGAGGCGGGGGCGACGAGGCGGTACCAGGGACATGGATAGATCGGACAAAAAGCAAGAAGGTGCAAAAGCGCAAGCGCAAACCGCGAGACGAGGTTGCCGTCGACTACTAAGAAGAAGAAAAAGAGAAACGAAAGCAAACAACGTCCACGTCCTTGCTTACGGGTAGGCGTCAACGGCACGCTCAAGAAAGCGTCTGAGCCGACCCTCGTCCTTGCGCATTCGATCCGGCCCGGTGACCCCCGTCGCAACATCGAGTCCCGCCGGCGCGAGCGTGCGAACGGCCTTTGCAACATTGTCAGCGTCCAGTCCGCCCGCGAGAAGCCACCGCTGTTGCGGCGGCGTGAACGTCGCCCAGTCAAACGGCAGTCCCGTACCGCCGCCCTTCGCGTCAAAAAGCGTCCAGCACGGCGGCCCGCGCGCGCCCGTCCGAATTGCCGGCTCGACCGCACCGTCGGCGTCGACGGCCCGCACCTCGATCCAGTCCAGTAGTGCGGCGGCCTCCCCAGCGTCGGCGGCCCATCCCGCTTTGGCGCCTGCGCCGTGCAGCTGCGCGGTCGTGACGCCAATCGCCGCGCAAGTCGCCGCGATCTCTGCCGGTCCCTCGTCCACGAAGACTGCGACCGGCGTCGCGCCGCTCGCTCGCGCCGCTCGCGCGATCTCGCGCGCTTGTGAAGGCGCGACGGCACGACGAGTGTGTGGCCACAGGATCATCCCGACGTAGAGCGAGGTATGCGGTGGTAAATGCTGCGCCGCGACGCGCGTCACGAGCTCGGCATCGGCTGGCGAGGTTACCGCGCAGATCTTCAGCGCCTCCAGCCGGTTCTTCTGCGGCGGCGGCGTTGGCGGGGCGGCAAAAAGGAGCGGGCGCGGATGTGGCATGGTTGCGACTTGGCGTTGGCTTTCCTGTTTGGTGTGACGGCCTCGTGGGGTGGACAGACGAGGTGCGCCTGTATAGCGTAGTTTTTCGCGAGATGGTGATTGATAGATTGATTGCCGTAATCGGTGCGGAGCAGGGGCGGTGTGCGTAGACCCGTTTTCCCGTTTCGCTTTTTACACCCTTCAACCACACGAACTTGCCTCACTCCATAACGGGCTTCGCTTCTTACTTCGCTTAGGTCAACGTCATCTCGAAGGAAAGGAATGTTTCGAAGACATTAGGGCATTTGGTCGCGTAGAGAGTGCCCAGAAGGTATGGCCGCTTTCTACGCGACCGAGCGTCCGGCACGCCACAATTTTCCACACCTGCGCAAGATGGCGAGTACGGCATGCTGAGTGAGGCAGAGGTGGAGTGGTTGGCGTATGTGGAGGGTGCGTGGAAAGAAACATTGCGCGTTAGCACGCTCGTGGACACCACGCCCGTGGACTCGTTGCCCCGGCCGACGTCGACGGAGCGGGCGGTGTGGCCATTAGAGTCACCCTACTACGGTTTGGGTGTGGAGCACGGTTGCCGGTTGGGATTGTAGTACATATCAATGCAAACACTTACCATGCAGTACTCTATGTGACGCATGGGAAGAGATGATCGGCATGAGAGCCACCTAAACATACATTTGGATGGTTGAATTGGCGAAACGCATTTGCGTCGCGATACAGTATGTGCCCTTTACGTGCCAAAATCTCGCCGCTTGCACAACTCGCAAACACTCCTGTGCACCTCCCGGGCAGCTTGCCTGAGGTTCATACTACTGATACTCTCACTACGGACACGGTGCCCTGGACACTCCTATCACCGTGCTGCTTGCGCGCGAAGAATATGGACCAGCCCATGAGGGAGAAGGAAGAGAGAGAGAGAGAGGCAAAACAATCAACTCTGCAAAGAAAGCAAAGACAACCACTAATCTAAAAACTGAAGAACTACAAACTGAGAACTACATATAAAACTGAAAGACTAAACCTGGAAAGCTAAAGCTAAAGCTACCACTACAACTACAACTACAACTACAGCTAATCTACTTGGTGGGGGGTGGCGTTTTTTGAGGTAGCACCGCAGTCCCCGCCTACCGCGGCGCCCGCCACCGCCCTCCCTCCCGACCTCCACTCAGTGCATGCACCCTTTTGCACCTTTCTATGCGTCAGACAGTCTTGAACCGGAAAATGGCATTGCGAGCGGCTGCCAGCTCACCAGAGCGTTCGGCGAGCTGTGCTTGGTCTTGTTCGTCGCGGCGGTACAACCAAAGGCGATCACAAGCCACATTTGTACAGCCCTGATCCGAGGAACATGGACCATCTGTCTTGTTTTGCCTGGCCATGCGAGGCTGGAGCGAGGCTTGAGCGAGACCACCGTGGCGGCGGCCGCCGCCTTGGGCAGGAGGCAGTCGTGTTTTGCAGTGGGGCAGAAAGTGCCGGGATGCGGACAGAGGTGAGAAGAGAGGAAATGGAAGGGTTGCTGGCGATGGCGCGCGAAGGACGTTATATACCGTTTTCCTGTATGTCGATCGGCCGATTGTCGGTGGACTGTGAAATGGCAAGTATCATGGCGGTAATCAGGCGCGCGGTGTCGGCGATGGGATGGATTCGGGAAGAATGGCAGGGGAAAAACCGCACCCCACAACGGAGAACATGCATGTGTGTCATAAGTCTCGATTTCATGGCAGTTTCCTGAGCATGCAGGACGAGCACCACGGTCTGTGCTGTACATTGCATCGGGACGAAGAAAAGGAGAAGGAAAAGACGACTTGCAGCTGCACTCCGACTTTCTCTCTGCGTTGGGGTACCTGTACGTCATTTGCAAACTGGGGTTTGGGATGCGTGGCTCAAAAGGTTTGACCCATCCCTAGCGCTTTCTTTTCCCCTTTTGTCTACGTGTTTGGCGATGATGTTGGTACAGGTGCAGGCATATTCTTTTTAGTGTTTTTAGTGTTTTTAGTGTTTTTAGTGTTTTGCGGGCAGTTTGCAATCAGGCAAACGTTGGCTTGGACTGCAGTTTCGTCGCGCTGTGTGCGTGTACATGTATGGCACCGCTTATATATGTACGTTCACGGGCTGCGCAGCGAGCTGCGTAGCTCGCGACCGGGCCCTGCTCCAAAGTCTGGAGTCAAGTCACCCCTCCCCGCTCGATGTCGTTCGAGTGAGAAACTTGGAGTAAGGCGGTGGTGTATGGATACATGTACGACAAGTAGACGCGTAGGCTGTGGGGTGTGGTCATGCTGACAAAACAAATCGAGACCTCGCCCTGCCCACTACAAAAAAAGAACACTCAACCATTAAGACCATAAAACTTAAACCACCTGTCAATCGCCATCCCCCTCGCTTTCACCAGCGTTGCGTTGCGTTGCGAACCGTTTTCCATCATCAGTATGGCGATTGTACGACACAGCGGCCACGCACTGCAACCTCGCAACTCACGGACTTTGTGATATTTTCCCGTCGTCTGTTGCACCAATATCTATTGCGGAGGGGGCGGGGGGTCCTGCTGTTCGTTACCGTATCTAATACATGTGTATATGGGTACAGCATGACATTTCTTTCCTCTTCTTTTTTGAAGCCTTTTCTCTTTTCGAGCTGGTAGAATACCTTTACGTGGTACACAGTCAAAACAATCGAGCGGCACAAAACAGAAGCAGGTGCCCTACCCCTCCTGCCACATGCTTCATGCGCGAAGGTCTTACCATCGATTCGTAGGACGGGCAACATCACTCTGGTCTTTATCATAAAGACGGCATAGCACCCACATCCACTGTATCATCACTGTTGGCACTCCTCACGAACCCGACCAAACGCACTCAATCGTCGTGAGTGACCGCCGCCGAAGCCGCCTGTCATCTTCTTGGTTCCTCTTAAAACGGACCCTGATTTCTTTTGCGGCGTGCAGTATCGCAGTGCTGCCTGTTGCAGGCGAAACATCATTACGGGAACGGTTCACGTGGTCAGAGAACATAATTTCCTCCCCGAAAAAAAACTCGCTGAGACAGTGGAGAAAATTGTACGGGATGTAGTGGGGAAGGCCATTAGACCAGGCTTCCGCTGGACTGGCTTCCTCCGGACTGCTCAAAGGAAGACCCCCAGTAGGTTGTCTCGGAACTCCTCCCAAAGAGGCTTCCTTGATCTTCCTGAGGTACTCTAAGAAAGCCCAAACCTGAAACATATATTAGGTACTTTACTGTACACACTAATCGAGTACAATAACTCGCATATACTGTACACTATTGCGCAATATACACAGAGCAAGAAAAGTACAATATATGCGGTACGTACAGTAAAGAACAAAGGACTACTTAATAAGCTCATCGACAACCGCAGTATGCAGGACTGAAGCAAGCACCAAACCACCAGCCACATCAAAACAAAAATTCGAATTCGTCTCCGGATTCCTCAAACTAAGTTCTTGAACACGTACGCAATAATAATAAAGTCGATGAAAATCAGTTCCAAATATCGCACTCAGCCAAACCACATTGCGTATTTGACCAAAGTGTTAAAATCACAGGCACAACCCCCACCCAATCTTGATTTTACGATGCTTAAATCTCAATAAAATCCTGCAACCCAAAGAGACGTTCAAATTCTCCTGTTTAACCTAGCAACTTCTAGAAGAACGTTCTCAGATTTTCCCTGGCTTAGAAGAACTTCCAACTCGATTCTAAAGCAGTCAAAAAAACGGGACAAATATTCTTCGGCGTCATGCGAAGAAGCGCTTAATGTAAGATTTTAACTGATCATTCTCAGTTCTTGAATTATCAACATGCAATCCATAGTCCAAAACGAAAAATAGGAAGTCTGGACTCAGCATTCAGAAATTTCCCTTTTGTTTTAGCGTGCAAAAAATAGCTGGGAGCCTGTCAAAGACATTGAAGCGATGAAAAGGAAAAAGGTCCTGTGAAAATGACGTACTTTCGTGGAAACAAAAAAACAGATAGTGAAATTCACCTAGTTTGCTTTAAATCGATTTTACTGTTTTACTGATAGACAGGCGGCGATGCAAGAAAAATTGTACTTAGCACCCTTTTTTTAGAGTTTAGTATATGAAAAATATCTTAAATCATTATATATATCTCTTCTGAACAACACGAGACTGTTTTTTGGATAGGAAAAGACGCAGGGAAATACGCAACGAAAGCTTCCGATAGATTCTCTCTTGATTTTCTTGGACCCCTGTTATTAAAACAACCGAATATCTGATAACCGTATGTTTCTTTTTATTCTGTAAATGTGCCTCATGATAAGATTTTTGAGGGTCTGGTTCAGAAATTATTCAACGAACATAGAAGAATAAAAACGATTGTGCCTTCTATTAAAAACCGAGAGCAATTTACAATTTAAGAAGTGAAGTTGAAGATAATTTTCGTAGAGAATTCGACAAATCTTGAGAAAATCTGAGACGAACGAAGTGCTAGTATGGAGTTTGTTTGTTAGAAAATATCTTAAAAAGCAATTCTTTGGAAAAGGAACAATCCTTCACAATCTTCTTTCTTTAATACACGAGAGAAAGTTGTGTTTTGTGAGGGGCAGGCGATGAAGAATAAAAGTAAGGAAAAACAAAAAGGATGTTAGAAGACCATGTTTTGCCAAGAATATTACTTGTTTTTTTCTCAGCCTGTCTGATATTTCTTTTGTTCTGACTCGAGTTGGGTTGAGACAATTTTTCACCGTGCAAATAGTTCGTGTCTTTCAACTGCTCCTTAAAGGTTGCAATTTACTCTCGAATATGTTCAAAATTCCGTTCAAGAAACTTTAAAGTTTCTTTTTCTATAGAAAAAAAGTTTCATTGAAAAAGTTTGAAATATCATTGTTTTTGCGACATGTCCTTTGCTCCCGAGATCCTGGGCTCCGAATTGTACCTATTCATATTCAAGAGTGTGGCGCTGGGCGTTTTTTTAAAAGTTCGGATGGAGCATAAAACAGTGTCTGAACCTGGCACAGAATTGACAGAAATGACAGGAGGTGAAGGGAAAATCACCGATTCAATCTTAGCTGACGAAGCGTGAGAAAATTACTCAATCCTTTTTACGAGGAACTGGAGAAGGTACAGTTCGGGACATAGCATCATGTTTAGGAAGCGGTAAAACATGATTTACAGATCCTGTACGGCGTTTTGAAGGTCAGAGAGGGGCGTGAGGGGATGATTAAGGGACAGGAATGCGGGGGTGAAATTCCTGAATGCTAACAGTTGAATTTGAGGGTGCTTGTGGGCGAACAAAAATATATCCTGGTAAGGTGGTAGTTTGAGTCGTGTTCAGCACTCTGACAGACGGACATGGTGTTTCGAAATTGTTGGAGGCATGAGGCGCTCCGGACTGGATACTAGACAAAGCGAAGTCTTTCAGGACCTCACTGTTGCCTTTTGTATCTAAATAAAACGGTGATAACAAGGGCGTACGTTGTGTATTCACCACAAGTCCAGAGTATTATCTCCATTAATTGCTCGAGCCTCCAGCCTTGCCAAGATTAATTGGTCATTAATTTCAGATACAGAGGAGCCGCGGGTCGGTGAAAGAACAAGCTGGGATGCCTGATGGTTATGAAATTCAGAAGGAGTCCCATGTTGTATAGGATCAACACCAACGAGGGGACTTCCTGCCAGCATCTCTCGCTTTGTAGATTTTTCCGTAAAGAGCGAAATGGAGAACATGAATCAAACTTTCTCAAGGACTTGAAAATTAGAGTATATACCCCCCCTTCCGCATCTAGCTTTCTACAATTCCGCTTCATTTGTACCATAAAAGCATACTAGCCTGCCCCAACATCACAGAAGTTACGAAAAAGTACGAAAGCTATGGTTGGATGTAATTTTTACGGTAAAACTGTTCACGAAGTGAGAGAGCTTCACAAGAATATGTCTCAGCGCCATGGAGAGCTTTAAACTTGGAATGGGATCCCTCCCACGAAATAACCTGCACCAGTAGCCAATTTGGTCACCAATGTCCAGAACAGCATGACAAAGATGAATGGGAGGATAAAATAATTAATCCTCAAGAAAATAACCAAGAAAGTCCAAACGTCTTGGGAAATGAAAGAGAGGACGCAAAAAGGGCACTTTTAAACAAACCAGCCGAGAGATCAGCGACTCTTTCTACGGAGTTAATTAGCTATTTTGAAACTTTTCATGACTATAAATTTGGGCTCTACCCGACTGTTATTTTACTCCATCCAAGCTTTGAAGATTTGTACGGGACTGCAATAAATGCCATAAAAAATGTATGGAAAAGGTAAGCACAGACAAAGAGAGTAAAGCATGCCTTTTGATGTTGAGTGAATGCGACCAGGACAAAAAGTGGCACATGATCGAAAAATATCTTCCCAGTTTCAGTCACCGATAGAAATTTCTTCATGCAAAGCACGCCTTAATAAATTAAGCGTGAAGGAAGAGGGCTGGTAGAGGGCAATGATTCTTCAGAAGTAGAGCCCAACTGACTTCAGAGTAAATGATTCAGGGGTGTTCAGATCCGTCCTAAAAATTCTCGAAGAAATTTTGCGAAGAAGGGGCTCTAACAGCATCGTTTTCATTGTTGAGGAATTGAACAACAGTGGATAGCGAGCTTTATCAGATAGAAAATACTAAAAATCACTCGAGTCCTACCAGCGGGAGCTCACATACGGAAAGGTCATACTCGTTGAAATATACTGCGACGGAACAGTTCTTTCCAGATCTGGTTCCCAGTCAATGGCTGCGCAAAGATCTAGATTACCAAACCTTATGGATCATTCGAAGCATTGGCATGAATTTGGGCTGGTTCCCATTGGCTTTTAATAGATGAAAAGCCTGCCACGCGATAGAAGGCACCGCGACGACTTCAATAATTCCACCGTTTCCTCCACGCCCCACTCCGAGTTTGTTAAAAGCATATAACTACGGCGTCTTGATCAATGAAACAATTTGCTATCGACGCCTCGGAATGGTTTGCACGGAACAACCACAAAAACGTTTCGGTTTCGGTTTGAAAGCTCCAGAAATTTTTAGGGACTGTTTCATATGTGACTGGACTTGTGATAATAATGATGACGAAGATGGATATCACAAAGAATGCTCGGAAGAGGAATTTGTCGATCAATCATTATGTTACATCACAGGAAAACATTGAGGTGTTAACAGGAATCTGAGGCGTAAAATTGAGTGTTCCAGAGCTTTCAAGAGCGCATAGAGCAGTCGTAAAATAATTTAGCCGGGTGGTTAGCTTAAAGCAATGAGTGCGAACGAGATACCACCTGCTCTGTCCTATTCGAAACGAACCGTAAGCGCGGCATATAAATTATATCCCGCAATGTTTTTGGACAAGCTGCACGTTTTAGACCTAGGTCAATTGAGAGATTTATCCGACGGTGTCCACAAAGTAATTAGCCGTGATACTGACTCTTTTCGCTTGCCAAAGACGACGAATATTCGGTTGATGAACGAAAGAATGCTTTCTTTTCCACGTTCAGAACGCATAGCCCGCTGCAGACCATTTATTCAAAATAAAAAGGAAACTCAATTTATCATGTCTGAAGCGTTAGGAGGGAGTGCATCCCATTTATGTGGGTCTGTTTCATCAGTTTTTCGAAAAAGGTACCTGATGAGGATCCTCTTGTGCAGTCGGCGCTCGGCCTCTAAATTATTCACATGCGCATGCTTTGCATCAATAAGACTTCATCAGAAGCATTCCGAACAGAAACAGAAACAAAATAGCTAAAAAACCCAGAAAATATGTTTGCTCTGGTGTGAGTGCCTGTTTGGATAAGGCAATCAACAAAAAATGCACACACTAATGTAACATCTTCAAGACCACCTTCTCCTCTATATATACATGCGAAGTGGATCAAAAAAATCTCTGGGATAATTCATAAGCTCATGAAAGAGGTGTACGTTGCGACAATCCATCAAATTGAGCAGTTAGGTTCTCAGATGCTGCATTATAGAACTTTTTTCGAACTATTTAGCAGCAGGAAGGCGATGAAGTTTTCACCACCACTGATTACCTTGTGCGCCTTCAAATATCAAAGATCTTCATCTTTGTCTGCACAAACAGTTGAGCAAGATTCCCTCTACAAGCACAGAAAGTGAAAGCCTGGAAGAAGTAGAAAACTAAATCCATATTTTACTCGAAGCTTCAAACAAAAAAGTCTGGAATCAAGAAAAGATGCACAATTTTCCAGCCTTGATTCCATGGGCAGCACATAGTGGACCAGACCCATTACACGTAAAACAGACTGTGTTTGGAGGTGATGTAATTCGGAATGAAAATAAAAGGCAAGATGGAGTGGTTTACTCCCACATGGGTAAGGAATTTGCTAGAAAATTTAAATGCATCTTGAAGTAAACAGACCGAGAAAGTTGAAATTTGCCTGAATTGGAATATTTAAATACATGAAGCCCGAAAACGGGAACTTTTTGACGGTTAGGAAGTCCAAGAACCTCCAGTGCATGTATGATAAGCAAGAAGAGCAACATATATATCAATAGATGCTGTGAAAGTCACGTCTATTTCAAGGGAGGAAATGATTGCACCAGACATCTTAAAATTTTCACAAGTAGTCAGGATTTAACAAACTAATGATATCTCCAGTGTAAGAGATAAAACTCATTCTCGGAAGCGCATGGCTTTCTTCGATATCGAAGGGTTACCAGCAAATTCCAGTCCATCGAGGAAAATCCAACTTAGAGAATGCAAGATATATCTTTGTGATGTGTACTTCAAACATCGTATGATGGTGCAGACAGCCAGTTTAGACATACTACTGTATGAAACTTGCGCACAAGGATTATATTTCTAATAAACCTGTTGCGGTAATTTCAGTGTGGATGTATTGGGTCGGGCCTGAAACGGACACGCGCCAGCTGTATAGAGGATGAACGGAATCATTTCAGTGGTGTCTTGTTCGCCCATGGTACCAGGAAACAGGAGCTAGGTACAGTAGAAGCGGCAGGGATGATGTTCTAAACGAAGAAAATAATTTTCAATGTGCTGATAATGTTGGGAGTGATTTATTGCGACGAGAAGAGCAGCAACCAGTAGCAGCGGCTAAGAATTTACTATGCGGAAGCGGTGTAGAAAGAAGCAGTTATTGGATTGGGG
The DNA here is from genome assembly GCA_032274145.1 of Herpochondria borealis. NCBI lineage: Eukaryota > Rhodophyta > Florideophyceae > Ceramiales > Ceramiaceae > Herpochondria > Herpochondria borealis. The sequence continues at coordinate 4,042 of JAVCKV010239624.1, read as the reverse complement.
GTAGGAAAAGGAGTTAAATAAAAAAGCTTCGTCGAAAGCAGTCATGCGCAGAACGGCCGGAAAGTTAACAAAAATGGCTGCGGGGGCGAGAAAATCAGCTGTAGAATCATGCAACGCGACAGTAAGGAGAGTTTCAGAAGCTACTGCTTGCGGATACGCAACACCGTGAGCGAGTTCCCCTTTCCAAAGATGCGTCGAGAGTAGTGAGTTTTCAAAGCAATTCCGGTGAGAGGAGCAAGTGGTCGAAGTTTTCGTTCAAAACCTGTCAAACAAGCGCGAGAGCGGAGAGAAACAACATGTCACCTGTAAAAGGGTATAGGCAGGTAGCTGCAGAGCAGGGGGGTTCGGAGCCCTCTTTCTGAGTAACCGTAGAGTGGTAGAGAAAGGCGCGTGAGCGCCGAAGTCCCAGAAATGTGACGCGAGGGAAAGAGGTCCGAAACACGGAAGTGAGGTTGAAGACGATAATTAGGATGCTCTACCTAGATGACAGAGGCCGGGTGACCGGTCATAAGTAACTGAAGGAAAGGCTGGTAGTAACGGGAAACCGGGTGAGGGTCAGCGAGCTACCGCCGGGGCGGGGCCGAGCAACAGGGATAGCTTCTTAGGCCTGGCGCTTGACATAGTACGTACGAACCCGAAAGGGTTAAGGGTTATTATTGCAGAAAGCTGGGACAGACAAAAGACTTTACTGACGTTGTCGGTGAGAGTTTTTCGGTTACCTGGCTGACGGATGAGTTGCGAAGATCGTCTCCACAGTATCTTGCAAAGCACGTCAGTGTGAAACGGGTCCTTGACAGTTTTTTTATGTGCAGCCACTTGGACGAGTGACACTACACAGTCACAGGGACACAATGAGTGTTGATTCCGCCCGAAATCCGTCTAAACGGTTGCTTGGACTGGAGCACTCACGTGTATTGAGACTCTTTCCAAATGCTTTTTAAACCGGTCGCTACCGAGATGGTTTACTGTAGAGGACCTGCCGTTACGAGGGGTGCTAAGGACCAATTTTTGTGAGCTCTACAGTAACTCCTCAAGAGTACCGCGGAAGAGGCTTACATGAACCCGTAAGGGTAGTTTCAATGGGACGGGTCTTAACGGGTGGCTGCGCGATGTGCAGTAAGGTGTCGGTCCCTTACGAGAGGTTATGACAGCGCAAGATTTTCAGACCCGTACGGACATCCATGTGGCAGGTCGGCCCTAGGGCCCGGCATTGGACGGTGGAGAATTGCACGCAAGCGCCCATAAATCTTCATCCTGGAATACAGCACGAACTGCATGGAACTGTACATATCAGCTCCCTTTTGGGCTGAAAAAAACCCGTGTTGATTTATAGATTATGCATGTCGGCGGACTTGACCGTAGAAATGGTTCTGGCGGTTACTGATACGGGTAAGCGCAGAATTCTGGCTGGATCACCGGTATCCAACAAATCGATTTGTTTTTCCCTGAATGCTTTCGCGTCTTTTGCACCACAGGTGCTGAGGGAGCGAAGGAAGCGATTTGCGACTTCTACAGCTGCAGAAAAGTGGAAAAGGTTCACCTAATGTTCGTAGCGAGTTTTCCGAGTAGCGGCGACTGCGAAGGTTATGAACTGAGTTAATAAGCAAAGCAGCAGCGAGATAAAAAAGCAATGGCGGAAACGATTTTTCACAGCAACGGCGGTAGTAATAAACGTTTCTAAATGTGCTGAATAACCAGGAGGAGTAACTTCCCAAAGCTGCAGCGTCGAGAAGGGTAATGTTGAAAGCTGTGACGACGAATGCAGCGATTTTACAAAGCAGCGACGAAAGAAAGAACCGGTTCTCAAAGCTTGGTTGGAAAAAAATTTCTATTTCACAACGCAGCTGCAGCGAGTTTATGAAGCGGCGGGGGCAAGAGCAGATTTTCAAAATCAGCGGCGGCGTGGAGAGCAGCGAGTTCAGAAAGTAGCAGCGGCGAAAGGATCGAGTTGATGGAGCAGCTGGGGTGAGAAGAGGGATTTTAAAAGCAGCATCTGTGATAGGAGCACATTGACGAAACGACGGAGTCCATAGAAGCTAATTATCATATTATTCAAGGCGAGTTGTTAAAACAGCAGCGGCGCGGATATCCGCGAGTTAAAAATGCGGCTGAAGAGATAGGAGCGATTTTAGGAAGCGGCAGAAATTTTCCAAAGCAGCGGTAGCCAGCAGATAGAGTTTTCAAAGAAGCTTCAGCGACGACAGCATTGAGTTCCCAAATCAGCAGCGGTGAGAGGATCTTTTTGACGAGACGATAGCGGCAAAAGCGGGTTGACAAAGCGGCTGCGACAAAAGAAAGTTGAAGGAGCGGCGGCTTCCAAATCGAGTTTCAAGTTTCGAGTTTTTCGTGCTTCGATATGTACTAGTATTGTGTTGCAAGAGCGAGTTAGTTAGTTTTGTGTTGATCGAGATATTATTTTTCTATGCGAGTTAGTTGAGTTGGTTTTGTTCTGAGCGAGCTAGTTTTTTTTTCGTTGGAAGAGCGAGTTTTGTTTCCAATTGAAGCCGTGGGTGAAAAATGTATGTTTTCAAAAATGGGCAACCATTTTCTATTTTGATCGGTCGCCAACTCCCGGGGCAAAAGCCCCGGCAACCTTAACCTCTAGGAGCATCGTTCTTCAGACTGAATGGCTCTAATTTCACACAGGACGCCAATCCTTTCCTTCCTCTTTAGGCCCACGCCTGCTGGCTTTTGGAACGAGCAGTACAGGACGGTTCGCTTGGTGCTCATGGTTATTTCTCGGCGTGCTCCTCGGCATATTTTTCTCGTACTTATAGTGAAGAAAGGAAAACTCAGATACTTTAAATGGGGTCATGCAGGAATTCCAGTCCCCAAATTCCAAATTATATTAGCCAATTAAATTGTCAAAAATGCGAGGGAAACATGGGGCCTCAACACAGTCTGGTCGAGGTCTTCGGGGCTCGGACGAACGGACAGCACCCCAAAATCGATGTCGCGCAAAAAAATTGTAGGCCACGCGAAGCTCGGACATCACAAGGGCCATACCGCCTGGTACGCCGACTCCAGACCGTGCAAACGAAAATTCCTCCCTCACGCATCGCGATGCACCCATCAATCGCAAAAGAGAGCAAAAAAGGCCACCTCATGGAGAAAGACCAGAACCAAAGCATGAAATCTTCCGCCGTGGTGATCGAATCTGCAGCGACCGCTCTTGCAGTCGCGATAAAGAAAAGTTCGACCTCAAAGCGCGTACGCAGCGTGCAGCCATATATTCACCGTGCTTTAATCCCCACCCACTGTGTAGTAGAATCTCTACACACTGGCAAAAACTTATATGCTATGGATCTTCCTCCGATTTCATACAACAGCTCCTTTTTGACAGACACTGCGTTATTGCTCTTCTGCTTCCTAGATTCGAAACTATGAGAAAAATAGTCAACATTGGAAGCCCCTATCGATGTGCGCAGAAAACGAGGGGCCGTCCGCCTATTTTTAAATCCATCGACATCTTAGGTCTAACGCAGCGTTACTTGAAGTCATCAGGACGGCAATACAAGCTTTGTGGGATGTTTGGTACCGTTCCCTGTACTGTTTCGGTATGGGTATACTATGGACTGACGGTGCTTTTCAAGACCCTTCGTGACAAATCTGTTCCTGAATTTCGAGTGACATGGCCACCACGGGAAGGCATGGATGCCTCGTATGTTTTACTGAAAACTAATAGAGAGAACGGCTACCTGCTTCCGAATGTTTTCGACGTAGTTGATGGCGGCAGGATGCTTTGCGCTGATTTGAAGATACAGACCTAGAGAACTTGTGGTGTGGCGTGGTATCTCACTCCCGTCGCGCGCACACAAGGGGACAGAGTAGTAGAGCGGAATGCGGGGGGAATGCCGGCGCGAACGGGGACTCAGGACACGTGTGGTTGAACAGTGTTCGTCGTTCAGCGTGGTGTGCGTCCACTCTGAAGCGCTGGAAACTACCCCCAAAAGAGCACAAAGAAAGGGAAGAAAGAAGGGAAAAAGGAGGTGAAAGACGGGGAAAACGGCTTTACTTGGGGGTAGCTAAGACGTGCTACCAA
>JAVCKV010239513.1:0-15629 GCA_032274145.1 Herpochondria borealis | reverse complement strand
AGGAGACGACAGGAAGAGGTCAACGACTTCTTGTCATGGGCAATAATAGATAGACCAACAATCGAGACTGTTGTTGGTAGATGGACGGACGGACAGACTCTTCTGCGCTGACGTCAGCAGAAAAGTAAAGTAATTATGTGGATAGTGTACAGTAGAGTCTGGCCGTGTCTCCGCCCAAACTCCATCCACAAGATCCACAGTCAGTGCACCACCATTCTCATTATTGACGAAGGAGTAGTATCACTGAGTGACCTACATTCATAGACCTGCTGCTGCTATTATTGTACACATTACACATTCACACAACATCATGGCAACTGCAATAGCTTCCTCCAGTGCTGCTGCTCGTACTTTAATTGTAGTGGCTTCAAAGCGGCGTGCCTTTGGAACGGGATCACGCGGTTCTCGTGGCTTGGGATGGTACACACGATATCGAGATGGTCGTGGTGGTCGTCACTTGCAGGGCAAGTATTGGGATCGTAATGTCGAAGAATTGCAAGAAATCAACAATACTGTTTTCAAAATGGGCAGTTTGAACTATTACCTCGACTTGCAGGTTGGTGACGAGCCATTGCTGCTGCGATTGGAGTTGGAATTGGCGACTGCCGCCTTGCCCCTCACTTGTCAAAACTTTACGCTCCTTGGTGATGACGGTCACTACGACAATACCATTGTTCATAAAATTGAAAAGGGTGTGGGTCTCTGTCTGGGCGATACGCACGGGAAAAAGGGTCGAGGCGGTGCCTGCCACGAATCGTTATCGCCCTATGGCGGTGCCTACTTGCCTGAAACGGAACCATTGGTGCTCTCGCATCTACCTGGTATCGTGACCATGGTGTGTCCCGGTGTGGACAAGGTAGATTCACGATTCATGTTGTGTACCAATGAGGCACCGCATTTGGATGGAAACTTTGTGGCGTTTGGACGGCTCCTTGACCTGGAGGTTGTCAAGGATTTGGAAGAGACGCAATACACGACACGAGGACTCCCAAATGTGGATATCAAGATTGTAGGATGTGGAGCGTTGAATAATAATAATGGAAATGACGATGACTCAACGACGACGACGGCTAGTGCATCAGATGCAGCGTAATGTTAAACTGACTCTTTCAGTGTCATCTGGTACTACTACTACTACTGCATCTACACATACTCCTCTCTAGAAGGAGATAAACTTACAGTTCTCTAAGTAATGCACTTGTACAGGAGGAGCAAGCTTGAAGGCTTTCCATGGAGGAAATCGAGCGAACTATTGCTACAGTCAGTTCTACCACATATCCATACATGTACGTGTCTCCTCCACAACAGGAGGACGATGGAAGGCACCCTGCCACCAACTTCACCGGTGAAACTTGTTTGATCGAGTGACGAGTGTGCGCGAGATTCGACAAGTCTATATACCTGAACGCATTCTCTATCTAGAGAGGAGCTTTCTCTCTAGAGTGTATTCGTTCATTGACAAACGCTCACATCATAATATATTCGACCACCTCACTGAAAAGGAGCGCTGTACCACTACGCGTACATTAAGTATGCGTTTAGTGTAGTTCATAGCATTCATTTCATGTCTATCAGTGTTATGTAAGGTGTTACGAGTGAGACAGTAAGTAGTTGTGTGGGAAGAGTGGGAATGGTGGATGTTGGTGGTAGTTGCGTGTGTGTGTGTGTGTGTGTGAAAAGACTGTGTGTGTGTTGTGTGGATGTTTCTTTCTCTTGTGTTCAAAGTACTCATCATTACGTTCCATCGTTCGTTTCGTTCTCGCTTCTTATCCCCATTTCAAAATGGCAGATCCCCACGACAGTCCAGCTCCGAATCCAGCACAGGCAATCACATCACCCTTTTTCACCACACCGGATCGAACCGCTTCATCCAGTGCCAGTGGGATACTGGCAGCACTGGTATTGCCATATTCGGATAGATTCGTAATTACCTTGTCCATGGGCATGCCCAAACGCTTGGCGACCGTTTCCATGATGCGAATGTTGGCCTGATGGAGCAACAAGTGATCAATGTCGTCTACTTCTAACGACGCAGCCTCCATGGCTTCCTTTAGTACTCGCGGCACTTCTCGTGTGGCAAATTTGTACACCTCCTTTCCATTCATGGACATGGTATTGTACGAACCGGCACTTAGTTGTGTACCTTCGCCAGGAGTTGCCACCATGCGAGGGCTGCCGCAGTAACTGTTGTTGTTGTAGAGAGAAAGGAAAGAGAGAGGTACAACAATGTGAGTACAACAAGAATGTCCTTGAACGATACGAGAGCATCTTGTGTGCTTTGCACAAACCATCATAGCATCATGTGCATAGCACATCATGAACGAACTCACTTTAATTTCAAATCATCATAACCAGCTCCATTCGAATGTGCTGAATAACCCAACACACCACAACTACTACTATCATCACCGTCATCATCACCTGATGTTGCTGTCAATACCATGGCACCCGCACCATCACCAAACAGAATGCACGAATTACGATCATCCCAATCCACCCATCGAGAGAGTGCATCTTGACCAATCACGAGCACATTTTTCACACCACCATTCTCATTGGACAGGAATTGTCCCGCCGTGACTATTCCAAACAAGAACCCAGAACAGGCTGCCGTCAAATCAAAGGCCATGGTCACCTTGGTACAGCCCAGATTATTCGCAATGCTCGTGGCATCTCCAAACATGTCGTCGGGACTGGAAGTGGCGCAAATGACCAAATCAATATCCTCCGCGTCGACGCCGGCCATGGTGAGGGCATTCTGTGCGGCGCGAGTGCCCAAGTCACGCAATTTTTCATCCTGGACCAGCAAGTGACGAGACGAAATGCCAGTGCGAGAGGATATCCATTCATCACTCGTCTCCACGACGGCTTCTAGATCGACATTGGTGACACGAGTTTCTGGAGCAGCACTGCCGATTCCGATGGGACGACAATTCAAGCCACCGCCGCCGGCAGATAGAGCAGTCGTAGTAGTAGATGATACTACCGTCGTCTTGCACGCGGGGGCAAGAGTAAAACCGCTTGTTGTCGCGACAGTATGGATAGCCAGGAATCCGAAAAGAGAGAGCTTCATTCTATTCTTGTATGTTTGTATTTGAATTGTATTTGAGAAGGAGTTCTAAAGGGGCGATGTTTTGTTGGATGTACTGCAAAGGCAATGGGTAGGTAGGTGTGTGATGTGTCGACGATCGAAGCTATGCGTCGAACCGTTGCTTGACAGAATACGTATATGGTTGTTGCGATGGGGGAGGGTGCTGTTGGAGCAACGGAGAAAGCAAGGAGAATAGATCCCGAGACGTTTCTCAAACGGAGAGTGACGTGCGATGAAAGGATCAATCTGTGATGAAAGTGACATCACACTCGTGCGGTTGGTTGTCAACGACTAAATAAAAAGGTATCTTTCTGAATTCGGGCTACGAAAAATGTCACGTAGGTGCTGGTATGTATTCCTGAACACGTACGCGTTTTCAGAGACGTCGATCTTGGGAGAGGCCGATGTGTATTGGAATATAGAAAATGTGGAAATAAGTTGTATTTAAAATGTTCTAGTTGAATACTAAATACACACTTGACCTAGAAATGAGTCCGAAAGTATCTTGGTGACGTTGTCAATCTCAGTGAGAAGTGAAGGCAGACGTCTACCCTTGCCTTCGTTGTTGATCGATGTGTACAACAACCATCATCGACGACAACAGCGCGCTCTATAGTTCGCCTCTCCGTCTATTCGCTAATTCCGCTAATTGTTCTCGCAATCCCCATTGCCATTATCTGTCTGTAACACACAACTACTCCTTCATATCTTTCCCATCAATCATGAAGCTTAATACTGCATCATCTGTCATTCTTGTCACCTTCCTTACTGGTGCTGATGCTTTCAGCGCTGGTTCCAAGTTCAGCGGCGCCAAGTTTGGAATTCGCAATGCTGATTCTTCTTCTGGTATGTCAATTTGATGTTTCATGTGTTCCATTGGCTTCTAGCTTCTACATGTACTTGTACTACACTCTATATGAGTCTTCTAAACGAAAACAAAACCATCTTCTAACCCCATCTCTTTCTACTCTACTCTACACTCTCTACTCTATCTTTCAGCACGACGAGGATCTTCTTCTTCTGCTCTATCCATGGAAGTGACTGGTTTGAACCGTGTCGTGGTGACTGGCATGGGCATTGTGTCATGCTTGGGCAATACCCTGGAGGACGTCAAGGCCAGTCTTCATGAATGCAAGCCTGGTATTACCTTTGCCGAAGAATGCCAAGAATTGGGCATCAAATCTCAAGTGCGCGGTGCTCCCGATCTCGATGATGCCGCCCTCAAAAAGCTCATTCCAAAATCATCCCTTCGATTCTGTGGCAACAACGCCAAATATGCCTATGTGGCCATGGATCGTGCCATTCAAGATAGTGGCTTGGAAAAGGAACAATATGAAGAGAATCCACGCGTCGCTGGTATTATTGGACAGGGTGGCACGTCCATTCCAGATATTGTCGAGACAGTGGAGGCGGTACAGGGTGGTGCGAAACGATGGAAGAACAAGGTGGGACCCTTTCGTGTCACGCGCAGCATGGGCAGTACGTGCAGTGCCGTCTTGGCGACAGCCTTCAAGTTGCAAGGACCATCCTTCAGCATCAGCAGTGCCTGTTCGACAGGTGCACACTGTATTGGAACAGGATTTGAACAAATTCAACTTGGAAAGAGTGATATTGCCTTTTGTGGAGCTGGTGAGTTAGTTTGTTATTGTGGTTTGTGATATTGTGATGTGTGTTGTGTGCGTGCGTGCGTGCGTGTGCTTCTTGAGTGTTCATTTCTCACTCTCCAACTCCCTCCCTCCTTCAATCCCCTTCCCACTATATACAATACAGGCGAAAACGTGAGCTGGGAATTCACCTCCATGTTTGACTGCATGGGTGCTCTCTCAACATCCTACAATGACACACCCGAGACTGCCTCCCGTCCATTCGACAAGTCGCGCGACGGCTTTGTCATTGCCGGTGGCGGCGGAGTCGTGGTTCTGGAAGAATTGGAGCACGCCAAGGCTCGTGGTGCCAAAATTTACGCCGAAGTGGTCGGATACGGTGCCAACAGTGATGGATACGACATGGTGGCACCCTCTGGTGTGGGTGGACAACGATGCATGCAAATTGCCATGTCCGAGGCGGACCGAATTGGAGGTGAGAAGGAAATTGAGTACATCAACACGCATGGAACGTCTACTCCAGTCGGTGATGTCATGGAGTTGGGTGCCATCAACGAGCTCTTTACAGAAAAGGGATACCAACCTCAAGTTGGTTCCACCAAATCCTTGAGTGGACACGCCTTGGGTGCTGCTGGTGTCCATGAGGCCATTTACACGCTCCTCATGATGGACAATGATTTCATGGCAGAGTCGGCCAATATTAATGATCTTGTGGATGAAGCCGAGGGTATGAACATTTTGACCAAGAGAAAAGATGGTGCCTTCAAGCGCGCCATGTCCAACAGTTTTGGATTCGGTGGAACCAACTGCGCCTTGGTCTTTGACAAGTATGAAGAGTAAATATGTTGTGTGAAAATCTATGTTCTACTGTTGTAGAGAGAGAGAGAGAAGCAGAGCAACCAGCGAGGATGGGGACCATTATTATTATGAAGTACTTGGCAAGGAACAACAACAACACACACAAGCACAAAAAATCACACACCACCACCACACACAACATTTCTATGCTATAAATACATTTAGAGATACAACCGGCATATTATAAAGCATCGGTCGTCTCGACTGCCTCTCCTTCGCAGTATAGTAAGAAAGTAGTACACGTTATAGTCAATAATAGAAAGGCTGCAGTACGATCGCTACCTGCCGCCATGGTGACTGGCCGGAGTGCTTTAAAGTAAGTAAGTTAGTTGTACGATCGAGTTGTACCATAAGTATGGTCGTACGATCGAGTTGTGGTACTTGCAACTAACTTTCTCAAATTTCAAATAGTTGTTGCCAGTGTAGCCGGAGCGCTTTTTAAAGTAAGTTAGTCTTAGTTGTACGATCGAGCTGTACCATAAGTGTGGTTGTACGATCGAGTTGTGGTACGATTGGGGATTTTCTTGCAACTCACTTTCTCAAATTTGGCCACCACGCCAGGCTACAAGTAAGTCCGTTTTCCGCAAGTACATACCAACCAACTCCAGAGACACGACACACACGACAGTCGCTATCTTCAGGAGACTGACTAGCTAATATAGAGTGTGGCATCATCATCATCATGGCAGTTGCTGGTAGTGCAAAAATGCCTACGGAAGAAGAAGAAGAGACGCTGTTGCTGTTCAACCTGAAGGAGGAGGCACAACAGTATGACTGTGCCGTTGATTGTACAATGATTTACAATCATGGTGCAGGTCTTTCGACCCAACAGAAAATTACGATCATTAAGTACATGATCACTCAGGCTAAGACAATCAACAGGCAAAAAGAAATGATAATCGACAGTCAAAAAGATTTGGTGGCAGAGTCTTTGCTTTGTACCTATCTGGAAGATGACGGAGAAACGTTCAAGTTACCACCCATGCCAGAAAAGAGTAGCATCTCTTCAAGCAGCACTGGAGGGCATGAGAAATCTATCACAATATACGATGCCAAGCTGAAACCCCGGGTGGTAAGGTACGATATACCAACGGTATCTATTCAGCAAGTCACACCAGACGCATTATTATGGGTGGATCCTAAAAATGTCAAGATTCCAGTGAAGAAGAAAAGCGGCAGGTTCATGTCCAGTCAATTGGGAGGTAAATTTGCGCAGGCCGAGTCAAGCGGATTTTCCTACGAAAACGAATTCGAGGTCCTAGCTCTTTGTAGGACAATGATTGAAGACGCGCTGAAATCACTTGGGTATACTCAAGATTACCTCAAGGTTCATTTGGAGATCTCGATCTACTCTCTGAAACCCGACATTATGGTTGTGATCAAAAAAGATGGCCACATTATTTTTCCAATAGAAGTCAAGTGTCCAGGAGATGAGGTGTTTACGAGCAAACATGTTAGTGGCCCGATGTGGTCTTACCTACTCATGATGCAACAAATGGGTGCCAGACGCCCCATGGGAGCCATCATGACCTACAACAAGATTGCTCTTGTAACACTTGATGATGACTTTTCGGAGGACGTCGAGCACAAGGGCATTCTAGCAAAAGTTGCGGAAGCACTTAAAACAGGTGTCCAACCAAAACGCGAGATTTCAAAGGCATTAGTGATAAAATGTCACCCGCGTACAACAGAAAGCCCTATTCGGGAAAGGACAACTTTCAGTAAATCAAGAGCTGGATCTGAAGAGGTGAAGAGCAACTTGTATGAAGAGAAAGTAGACCGTAAGGTCTATTACTCAAAGATTTTTGAGGATGGTGACGTCTTTCCTTGTCTCGTGCAAGCATTGGAAGTCGCCTATCAGTATGGCACCACTGATCGTGCAAGCTTGCTAACTGTGGTGAACCAAAGCGATAGTCTTGCGAATCGGGTAGTTTTCAAGATTGGAGAAGCAGAGTGTACCTGGGTTCGGACTCCGACCCACAGAAAAGTGAAAAGTGAATCAGTTGCGCTCACAGCTACTGTCAGCGACACCCTACCAGATCGAAATGTAAAGCAAGTTTATACATTGGGGAAGCTCGGAGAAGGTGGGAAGGGTTCTGTCCATGCTGTCAGCTTTGTGGGTGGGATAATTGGTGCTGTCAAGATGTACTGCATCGAGTCATCAAGTTGTGGCACCAATACCGAGAGGAGAGTGGAAGAGGATGCGAGACGTATGGAGCGCTTTCAAGAAGCCCTACAGGGAGCGGAACGCTGGTGAATCGTATACCGGAATCGCTTTAAGGGAATTCGTGCCCTTTTTCTGGGCGGGCGACCTTGTCTTCTGATGACATACAGCCAGGAGCTGCAACAACGTTGGCTATATATGTCGGGAATCAAGACAGAGCTCTTGAGACTTGCGAATCTTGAGGAGCATGTTTGTTATGAACGTTCAGACTTGCGTTGGCGACACATTTTACTTGACAGCAAGAAATCTGTTTTCTTTTGTGATCTTGAGTCGTTGGAGCAGTTTGACAACGCAAACGAGGATGCCAACAGCGTGGTCAACAATCAACTCAAGATTCTCGCTGCGGGATTGACGGAGGGTGAAATATCCACGGCTTTCATACGTTTTCTTTCCTATGAGGAGGGTGACCTAACCAGGGCTATGACGAGCGCAGAATGCTCTGGTTTGCATACGGATTTCGAGACATTCATCACTGCCATGAAACGTGATCTGGCTATTGACCAGGCTGACACCTTTGAAGCAATGAGGGAGGCTGAGTTCGACGCTAAACGTTTATCGGGTGACGTCAAACTGAGCCTTCTCATGATGATATCCTGTCTATCTTGCCAGTCTGAAGGTGATGTTGATGCATCAAGTCCATCTACCCCCACTCCACGCAAAAGGGCTGCCTCCAAAATCGTGGAGCCCCTTACAACAGTGTCCAAACGCCAGAAACATGAGTGAGGATGATAGATTTGTAGTTATTATAAGCTCTCCATCCTGCAAGGACGCATATGTTTAATTGAATGTTAGCGATAAACATTGTGTTTGCATTCCATTCTCTGCCCATGACTTCTAAAAGACTTTTTCAGTTGCCGAGTGGATGCATGAGGCGCAAGGCGGGTGACGTACATTATGCTAATTCGTGTTTTTCGTGCTAAGCTCACATGAGTTCCATCCGTGTACCGTTCCGCCTCGACCTTCCAGGAGAAGCATTTTCCAGGCTGCTGTTTTTGTCAAAAGACGACCGAAAACGAGCAGGTGCTGAAGTATACAAGAAGTATCGCATTGATCTTGCCAGGTGTGGCGATAGATCCACTGCCGGAATGTTCTTCGAAAGATGGGCAGGGACACTTCTGGCATCTGATCTTGGTGACACTTTGCCGTTCAAGCTTTGCCTATTCAAGGATAGTCCCGTTAGGTGCCCCATATGTGACGACACCTGGCGGCAGCCTCCTACAGTTCGAAGATGAGGGAGCTCTCTTGAACGAGCTAATAATTCAAGACGACAGATCTACAACGGAGTTCTTCAAGTCTGGAAGCGTATACGAACCTCCCGCCAACACACCAGTGTACGACTTTGTATTAACCATGTGGTTTCTCGTTCAAGCTCCGCTTGCAGTGTACCATCCTCTGAGCACGGCGCAAGCCGCTAGGCTTGTTACCGCATTGGGGTGTCTCCTGTAGACCCCCTACACCTCTTTTTCTTTGTTGGAAATGAAGAGCGGGCCGCCGTAGAATATTCGAAGCGGGACGGCGAAAAGTTCGAAGGCGCACCGAGTGTAGTGCTGTTCAATCTGCAAGTGGTTGGTCTGCAGCGAAACGCCGTGAATGAGTTCAGTGATGATAAATTGATTGCGATTGCCAACCTGTTTGACGTTGACTCCCATGATCTCTACTAGAGTTCGGTCTCTATTTTTTTAAATAGAAACGAGTCAATGATGGCGGTGATAATCATAGAAACGCTCGTATTAAAATGATGCATGAGAGGGATCAAAATAATAACAACATGAAAGGCCAGGGCTGAATGATGGTGCGCACGGAGAGGCGAACGGGCATATCTCACCCGCACGGTGTTTTGTAAAATTTGTAAAATAGCGACTGGAGAGAACAAAAATGCAGAACACACATGGGACGAATAATAGTACTAGCGCTAGAGAGCTAGTTGCATTAGACTTGGAAAGCACACTTTTACGACGCCCTCAGCAATAATCCACGACGACGTTCATTATACAGGATTGCTGATGTTGGTGGATCATTCAAGTACTTGCAGACTTGATTTTGCTGAATCCAGTGCCTACAAGAAGAATACAAGGTAACTTGTCAAGAAGAGGTTTGCATTCACCTTGTCAATGAGTAGGTCGACGATAATTTGAATGCTAGTACGTGGTTGGTCAGGTGTGCCCGATCAAAGCTCTCCTTTGGCTTCTTTCTTCGCTGCAACGTCGTCGTCGTCGTCTCCCAAGAATTTTAACCCTTCGTCCACTGCCTTTTGAACAGCATCCCGTCCGACATGACCGTGCCACCAAGCATGTGATACATTGTACATTCGCATCATGCAGGCATTGCAAGGATCTCGTGCTGGATACGCCGAACATTTCTCGTCCGAGGGTACTTCCGTCATTTCTGTTTTGAAAAACGATTGCGATCGCGTGTGACCCTTTTCCTTCTTCCACAGCGGCGTTTCCAACAACAAATGCGTTCCCGCCCAGTGCACCAAACAAGCATTCTCAGGACGTGGCCAGGGTCTTTCATCGTAGTAGAACGAATTGAAGTCAGTCACGGTTCGTGGTTGCAACGTCCCTTGCATATTGACCCGAGAACATTGGGGATTTGGGAGCATCGTAAATACGTCATCGTATCCAGGCGTATCCGACGAGAGACCATATGTGTTGAGGATCTGCTCTACCATTGATGCTTCTGGAGGATGCATGAATCCATAGACGGTCGGATGGCGACGTGATGCTTGGCGAACAACCTACATATGTACAAGGGAAGGGGTTATTAGGCGCGCAAGAATCATTTCCCCTTATGCACCACACGATATTGTACGTACCGCTCCAGCAGGATATGTATGCACCTCGTCATGGTCACCTAACCACGGAAAGTCAAACCCAAGAGAAATAACACCATAAGATCCCACAGTGGAAAAGGATTGAGAAGGATCACCCTTGTGCTGTTCTGCATGGTATTCCATCACCCTGGCGATCGTCTTTTCGTGCAGGTATTCCAAGAGTGCATCAAAGAGAGGGAGCTTTCCGTCTGAATGATGCACCTCTTGACTACCTCGCGAGTGAACCCGTGGGTTCAGACCACCAATTCCTTTAACGTCAATCAACGGCACCTTCTCCTCACCAGTGGTTGGTATCAATAACGCTCGGTTTCCACCGCATGCACGGCGACCTGCCTTGGAACTGTTTGGATCGTAGGGAATGGCTTCAAGGTTGGCCGAAATGTGCACGTCGCTGAACCACGCCGCTTGGTCGAGCAACCAAGCCTCTCGTTCTGCGGCTCTCATTTCGCAAGTGCTGGGGAAATCGGCGCACAAGAGAGGCTCATCCAGAATCAAGACACTGGCGTTGGTTAGTTTCCGCGCTGTTTCGGCTGTCCATCCTGGGAGAGTGTTGCATAGTTCTGCGGCGCTCCCCATCTCGTGGAAAGGGCGCAAATGTTCCTGGGCTGCGTTTACCAGCTTGTCGAGTTCTTCCTGGCTCACGTCCCAGAATCCTGGATTCTTCAGAGCCCCATTGACGACACTGAAGAGGCATAGTATTAGAAGCGGAAGAAACATCATGATGCAACGGAGGTAATCTACAATTGTATGGGTTGCGAATCTTGCTCTTTGTTGAAGTAATCCTAACCAAAAAGTGTTCACTGTGACAACAGTTCACAACGGGGAAATTCATTATTCCGTAAGAACAATAGTCCACAGAGAACAGTTCACAAGACGACACAGAAACTCCTATAGCGATGGCGTGGACATTTTTGCGACGTCTTCTGCGTGAATGCAAATACAGTGTAGACTAGATGATCGATGTCCTGGTCGCTTGATAAATGTTAAGGGCGCTCCTTTTATGACATACACAGAAAGGATGGTATCTGTCACATAGGGAAAGAATGAACCATTGGAGAAGGAACACCGCCGTTTCATACTAAAAAATGGTGTGGGCGCTCGCTTTATGACATGCTGAGTACTTAATAATAAATCCGAAACAGCAAAGAGTGAGCTAGTAATTTAGAGCTTTATCCGCCGAAAAACCGTTGAGAACCACCGTTGCAAAACGCTACTAGTAGCGCGTTGGCCGGATTGTCAGTTAAACGCCGGTGCCTTCTTAGTTAGACACGTCAAGCCGCCCAGTCAATATAGGTATTGGTGGTTAGACATCGTAGTAAACTGCCCTTGTATGGTTCAAATCGCCAGTATTATCGATACTGCGGGAAAAGGGGACAGCCGGTGGAACAAACTGGACAGGCCCGTTGATATCAATGCCTTGATGACGGCCTCGTAACATTTGGGAACGGGCACGTACTCCATCGACGCCATCGGTGGTCCAGTCGAGAGGTTTAACTTGGGATTGTCCACTATCACGTGGACGTTTGGGTTCAGGGATCGAACGAATCTCTGGCTCACGATCATCGTTAAATGAAAAAGTGGAAGTTTCGCTTTCAGCTGAGGAGGTTGAACTAGGTCTTGGGACTCTTTCGTCCTTGGCGGACTCATCAGTACTGGCGTTGACGTCACAAATTCGTGACTGAGTAAACCTGTGGAAGCGCGGCCTGTGACGGCAGGCGCCGTAAACCTCATTACACTTGTTGATGGCCAAGTGAGGAGTCTTTCGAGTTAAGTTGAGAATGGCCATGCGCTCCTTGCTACAGAGTTTGCAGCCTGGAGTTCCGAAGGTTTTTACGCATGACATGGGGTTGCCCTGCCAGAGAATGTTGACTGATACTTTGACAAAATTCCTGACTTCCTTCTTTTGAGTGCCTTCGGGTACCAACTGATAAAAATGGTTGGCGAAAGAATCAGATCTTTTCCCACTTACGAAAAGACGTTTCGTATCCTGCACGTGTTGTTGGATCCTTGTCTTGACGTGTTGTTGGGTATTTCCGATATACTTTTTTCCGGTAACGCCACAAACTGCTTCATACACGACGATCTTGGTGCGACAGTTTCCTCCGTAGAGGCACTTGTCTCGTTTCCTGCAGTTACATGGTAGTGGTGCGAAATCGAGTGAGGTGACGTTCCTGGTGACTTTAGCGTTCAAGTCTCCCTGGAAATGTTCACGAAGGTTCAGAAACCGATGGTACGACATTGATACACGTAGCCACTTGAGCGAAGGGAAAGTCTTCTTGATCTCAGCGATTGTTTTGTGAATCGGCTTCTTCCAGTAGTTGCTAAAGCCAACACAGAAGTAGATCGCACGTTTGCGGTCTCGATTCCTGCGTTTCTTGACTTCATTGGACGTAGTGTCAACAAGGTTAGCTGCAATGGACTTTTTACTCTCCGATAGTGTTGGAGTTGTAGTTCCGTCAGTGAGGCCTGCCTTGTCCAGCGCCTGGAAGTGTCGCGGGTAGATTTCATTTAATGGTGAATTGACGTTGGTGGTGGAGGAGGAGGTGAGCTTGGTCAAGCGGTTGCAAACACCCTTGTGGATTGCTCGGAAGCAGTCTGGAGTGTGGGAGCTTCCAGCGTTGAGGTACTTGATTTCTTGGTTTGGTTTAACGTGCACTCTGAAGGCGAGGTCAGCGTCAGCATTCCAAAAAAGTTCCATATCGAGGAAGGGGAAGTGACTTTCTTTAGCTACTGTCGTCTTACCGATGGAGCTGATTGTTGAATCAGGCTTCCAGACGTCAGACGTGAACTTGAGAAAGTCGTTGCCTGTCTGCTCATTGACAGACAACTGAAAGGAGACTAGCCAATCATTGATGGTGTTGGCTGATAGTACTCCGGGGAAGATGGCAAGACCGTCGTCACGGTAGATTCCAAAATACTTGAGGTCGTCGAAGAGAGATTGATCGACTGTATCAAGTAGGAACGACATCGCAAGATCTGCTAACCAAGCCGATTCATAGCCTCCAATGGTCAAGCCTTTCTCTTCGATGGTTTTGTCGCCATCGTAGAGGAAGTACTTGTCTTGGAAGGTAATCAACGTCGTGCCCATTCCAAATTTTAAAAACTTGAGGCACGCATGAATCTGCACCATGGTCTCGTCGTCGAGAGACTTCGAGTAGAATTCCACTGCCTTTTGGATAAGGCTGTACTTGATGGACGGGTACATGGCTTCGGCATCAACAGAAGCGATAGTGGCGTTGGAGGAAGAAATCCCCATGGATTCGATTTGCTCTTTAAGGTCAGAGGCTTGAACTATTTCACGGTGACCGTGAATGATGTTGTTCTCTTCAAAGAGACACCTGATTCCGAGGTAGCCAAGCTTGGAGAAGCCGGCTGTGAAATTCGTAGCAGGGACGACAAGGCGAGTAGGGAAGCTCCCGTCTGGGTTTGCTTTCTTGTGGTCTTTGATGAGGATCTTTGGTTGGGGGATGGCTTTGGACTTGATCTTGTCCTTCAAGTAGTCGTGCTCAGTTTCACTGAGGAGCCACTCATTGTCTGCGAGTAACTCAAGACTGGTCTCTTGAAATTCTACCACCTTGGCTCTAGAAATTTCAATAGCTCTCTCGTTGATGTGGGTCGAAACTTGGAGAATGTAGTCATCGACACTCATCGTCTTGAAGGAGTTGGTCTTGTCCGTTGGAACGACAACTCTGTTGGTTCGGTTGAGTTGATCAAGAAGGGTTGTGACGTCGTCGGAGGTAGCGCTTGCTACCTTGTTGTTTTCTTCGACTCCGTCGATTGACTGTTGGAGGAGGTTTTCCTCCAGCAGTTTAAGGAAGCACTCGAGTTCTGCACTCCCTTCAGGGGCTGACGAAGATTTCCCTTCACGCTTCAAGCCAGTTTTGAGGCCACTTTTAGATTCAGACACCTCAAAGGAATCATCCAATTGAGTGTAATTCTTCATCGATTCGGGCTCTGGCCAGTGCCATGTTGGGTCGGAAACTGATCTTTTCCAATCTTCTTCCGATAGGAGATTCTTATTCTCGGGGAGAGAAAAATACTTCGCCCATCGGGTCTGTTCAATATCGAAACGGTCCCGATTGCGGTTGCGGAAAAATTCCGCCCAACGGCAACGGGTTTTGAACTTTCCGATGCCGAGAATGACATCGTTAGTTCTTGACTCATCAGATGGTCGAGGCACGAAGCGCTCTGAGATACCACCCACAAGATTTTGTACCTCTTCGGCGATTGAATCTTCAATAGAGATAGATTCAACTAGCACCGCAAGGTCATTGACGGTGTCGTTCATCTTTGTGGTGTCGGTTGTGCCCGTGGTGACGGTAGAAAATGATGTTTTGGATTGAGGTCCTATGGATGAGGGGGGGGGAGAGTCCATGGTGGAGCCTCAAAATAAAAAACTGTCAAATTCCAACGTCGGTACTGGCGATTATAATAAATCCGAAACAGCAAAGAGTGAGCTAGTAATTTAGGGTTTTATCCGTCAAAAAACCGTCGAGAACCACCGTTGCAAAACGCTACTAGTAGCGCGTTGGCCGGATTGTCAGTTAGTTGCCGGTGCCTTCTTACTTAGACACGTCAAGCCGCCCAGTCAATGTAGGTATTGGTGGTTAGACATCGTAATAAACTGCCCTCGTATGGTTCAAGTCTCCAGTATTATCGATACTGCGGGAGAAGGGGACAGCCGGTGGAACAAACTGGACAGGCCCGTTGATATCAATGCCTTGGTGACGGCCTCGTAACATTTGGGAACGGGCACGTACTCCATCGACACCATCGGTGGTCCAGTCGAGAGGTTTAACTTGGGAGTGTCCACTATCACGTGGACGTTTGGGTTCAGGGATCGAACGAATCTCTGGCTCACGATCATCGTTAAATGAAAAAGTGGAAGTTTCGCTTTCAGCTGAGGAGGTTGAACTAGGTCTTGGGACTCTTTCGTCCTTGGCGGACTCATCAGTACTGGCGTTGACGTCACAAATTCGTGACTGAGTAAACCTGTGGAAGCGCGGCCTGTGACGGCAG
>JAVCKV010239402.1:0-15630 GCA_032274145.1 Herpochondria borealis | reverse complement strand
CAGCGGGCTATAGAGGACAAGAGGCAACTCCATCGACTGTTCAAAGACCGCGCGCCTTATCAAAGGATGGAAATCTTTTGGCTATGCCGACTCCGACAGATAGATCGCACCGGGCTAGATTGAAGATGGAGCGAGAGGGAGGGGGCAACCTGAAGTATGATAGGGAACAGGAACCAGCGGGCTATAGAGGACAAGAGGCAACTCCATCGACTGTTCAAAGACCGCGCGCCTTATCAAAGGATGGAAATCTTCTGGCTATGCCGACTCCGACAGATAGATCACATCGTAGGCGACAGAAAATGGAGCGGGAACGACGGGGAAACACCTACGATGGAGAACAAGATCCACAAAGTTACAGGGATCAAGAAGCGACTCGAGGCTCTTTGAACAAATCAAAATTGCCAGTCAGGTCTTTCAAGAAAGAGGGAAGGATACGCAATAGCTCATACGAATGGGAAGAAGAGGGCCTGGTTGTGCCAGCCAGGTCTTTCAAGCAAGAGGGGAGGATGCGAAGTGGCTCCTACGAATGGGAAGAAGAAGATCTGGGTGATATAAGCCCAGTTACTGCTTCTCCTGAAGAATCTGACCGAGAGACCAACCTACAAGGTATGCAGATGGCGAGAGATCGATCACATCGTCCGCGTGAGGGCCACCGGATCTCGGATAGGGGGGAAGCCGAGGCAATGGGTTATAGGGGACAGGAAGGAAGTGCTAGTCCTCGATCTCCGCGACAAGAGCCACGTGGTTATAGTGGGCAGCGAGGAAGTGTTAATAGACACGAGCCAAGTGGTTATAGTGGACAGCGAGGAAGTGTTAATACTCGAAATGCGCGACAGTCTTCCAGGGAAAGTGCCGACATGCACTTGGCTACACCGATAGATCTCGGTTTCCGTCGGCGCTTGGAAATGGAGCGAGAGAACAGGGTTGTTTCGCATGAGCAAGATCCAGCGGGGCTTAGGATCAGTCAAGTAAGACAGACTCCGAATAGCCCTCTTACATCGGGCTCAGATCGTAAGGACAAGCCTCCCTCAAACGACAGCTCGCGCCCTCGAAGACTAGAGCCGGAACGTGGGCGAAACATTGCCTCCTACGAGCCAGAACATGACGCCCCAGGCATTGCAAGCAAGTCGCCAACTCAGAATTCTCCCGTCCTGCTCTCAATGCCTACACCAAAAGACCGGTCACATCGTAGACGGCTCCGAATGGAAGAGGAGGGAATGGGCAACACATATGATGGAGAACAAGTCCCAGTGGGTTATCGTGGCAAAGATCCATCTGAAGCACCTCGTCATAAGGTAACCGAGACGCGTCGAGCTAACCTGTTGGTCATGCCAGTTGCCAGTGATCGATCTGCTCGCCGACGAAGCAATGTGGATGACGAGCAACCCGGGCTAACTGGCGGTGTGAGATCGAGAATGATGATAACTCCGGAATCATCTCCGGAAGAAAACATTCGACAGATTGCAATGCCTAGTCCTAGCCCGACTTATCGTTCGTCACCATTGCGATTGGAAGAAGGAAGGAGCATCACTTACAAAGATGAAGTAAGGCCGCTCAGGTACCGAAGACAAGAGGAATCTCCGACAACGCCCAAGGTTCGCGCGAAAGCTCTAGATATCTTGGCCATGCCAAACCCCACTGATCGATCTCATCGAAGAAGGCAACAGCAGGAGCGAGAGGGTGAGGCCGTCAAGTTTTACAGAGAACAAGAATCTGAAAAACACAGTGAAGAGGCTAGAGGAAAAGAGCCACCTTCAACTGGAACCCCGTACCTTCAGTTTAGCACTGATGGGCCCGCTGTACGAGTGTTTGACTCTTCTCCACCGCGATCTCGATCCGATACTGAAGTTCTTGTATCTCCCAACTCTTCAATGTTGATTTCTGATAACAGCGCTGCAGACGATGATCGCGTTCTTTCGAGAGCCCCTCATGCAGTGCCACGATCACAAACTGCTGAGGACAAGGTTAAGCAGCGAAAGGCAGTGCAGAAACAAGTGATGCAACGTGCTGTCAGCCGAAAACAGAAGTCAATCTTGAGGACGCCATCTCGTCATAGTGGCTATTCAACTGCAACGACGGTGGACACAACCCCTGAGCGACAAGCACTCGCCGTGATGAGAGGAACGCCTCCTGGCGATGACCATAGCTTTGCATCAAACAGCACCGAAAGTTCCCATAACTTGGACATGATGAGGACAGATCTTCTCCAAGAGGACGACCGATCAATGATGTCAAGTCGCACAAGCCCGTCCACTGCAGGTTCTCTACCAGCTGTCAATGAAATGGCAGCGTCTGCTCAAATGCACGTGGAACAGGGAGAGTACGACTTGGCGCTTGTCTTGTTTGGACGTATCTTGGCAATCTATCGAAAGAAGTATGGAGACAAGCACCCTCTGGTGGCGTCAGCCTATCACAATCTCGGTATGGTTCACTCACAGCGAGCTGCTCTCTTGCTCGACGCAACGTTGCAGCAGAGCCATGTGCGACAGCAGTCGTTGGAGTGCTTCCAGGCTGCCGCAAGAACTGCGCGTGACACCCTCGGAAAGAACCACCCTAATGTTGCTGTTAGCTTGGTGAAGATTGGATTCCTACTCCTGCAAGCTCGTCAGTATGAGCCTGCCAAAGTGACTTTTGAGGAGGCTTTGCGTATTCGGTTGCATCACTATGGGCAGAATCCACACACTTTGATTTCAAATCTGTACTCAAATCTTGGAGTAGTCAAGATGCATCTGCAAAAATTCAGCGACTCCAAGCTGGATCTCATGAAAGCGCTTGAGATCCAACGTCATCTGCTCCGCGTGGAGCGCATGAAATGTAGCCGCGAGGAACTCAGAATTCGGCTCTTGGAGGTTGCCGATACCTTGGCGAATCTTGGAGGTCTTGGATTGGAGTGGTTGAGACAAGAAGGCCCAGATGAAGACATCATGTGGGAGGCAGAGAGCCAGCTGGCAGAGGCATTGGAAATTCGTTCGACAGTGCTTGGGCATGACCACCCACTTGCGATTCAGGTCAAATCACTGCATGACATGGTTCGTTCAACTCCTGCTCTGGTTCGAGGTGCGAAGGCACCAAAATCTCCTGCCAGGGCCATAGCACCTTTCCAAAGCGACGAAAGTGCAGCTTCCAAGCCAGGCACAGAAAGAACGCTCACGGTTCAAGTATCGCCCACGAAGTCTTCGAATTCTTCCCTTGATGCTCCTGCACCAATTGCTTTCTCGCCCTCTCCTACCGGGGATTATTCGCAAGAGAGATTTAACCCTCCAGTCACCAACACCAGACCCGCGTCCCCTCTTCAAAGCCACGACGACGGTCCTTCGTTCCAGCAATTAAGTCTAAGCTCTGTTCCTGGGGAGAAAGAAGAAGTCCGACTAACAGCTCCAGTGTCCGAAGTTATCGTTGGCAAAGATAGCTCTCCTCGAGATCCCCCAAGTCGACTCGTATCACCAGAGAAGACTAAGATTTTCGTTGCTCCGCACTATATTCCTCGTCAGTCCCCAACTAAAGCGCCGAGAGATGCCGAGGAGTCGTACTACACTGATCCCAGGACTCCAATCCTCTCCAGCAGTGCCTCTGAGTCGTCGGATCCACGACTATCGCACCGTCATGGATACGAGGCTGAAGAAAGTTGTCTGATCAACGAGAGCGGAGACCGGATAGATCTCCTCTCACGTTTTCTTATTCAAACCGACGACGCGGACGAGAGCGAAGTGAATCTTTCTTCTCATGAGATCATGGTCGTGCGTCCTTGCGCCATGTCTTCGATGGCTCGCAAAGCCCCCGCTCCGTTAATGCAACCGCTTTCGCAAACCTTCAAAGATTCCACATGGAGGGGAGACGAGAGCATCAAGAAGAAGCACTCCCTTGATGAAAACGATGATGGAATTGCACCTCTATCTGGCATGGATGAAAATCCTGATCCCGCAGTCTTACTCTCGGAACAGATGTTGGAGAATCCTGAATATCATTTAGCGGATATTCACGCTGCGGCTTCGAGATACCTCAAGGTAAGAACGAGGCTGTCAATCTATCTTGTTATTTCGTTTGGTCATGTCCAAATGCTAACGCACCCCACCAGAAAAACCGTTTACTAGAAGCACGACATCTGTTCATCGTTGTGCTCGACAGTCAACGGAGAATCCATGGCGAACTCCACGAGGATGTCGGGGCTGCAATGCACAACGTGGGTTTAGCGCATTTGAGGTCAAACGACCACGAAGAAGCCGTTGGGTATTTTCAACGAGCTGCTAGAGTGCGAAAGGGATCCTTGGGTAGGGAACACCCAGAAGTCGCAGTCTCTCTTGTCAAGGTAGGTATATCTCTTCTTCTCATGCGTAATTTTGACATGTCGCTGCAGGCTTTCATGGAAGCATTATCGATTCGCAAGCGTGCAATGGGGGCACTCCATCCGTCAATTGCCAACATATATGTCAACATTGGGTGTTTGCATGTTGAGTTCAACGAACTGAGAGACGCAAGGAGGGCATTCGAGGCAGCACTTGATATTCAGCGAAATGGTCTATGTCACAAACCTGATAGTGGGCCGTTGAAGTTCGGTGCTGCTACAACACTCTGTAATCTTGGCTACCTTTATCGCTACCGACAGATGCATCAGAAGGCGGCTCTAGTGCTGAGGGAAGCACTGTCAGTAAGTTGAAGCTCTCAGTTATTCTTGTCATTGGATCCAACCACACCTAACCTTCTCCATTTTTCTGCGAGTAGCTTCAAGAGGCTGTCCTGGGCAAACTCCATCCAACGGTATTAGCAACCACTGACAGTCTTGCTGACGCCCTGTCCCTGAGTGGGGGATGCGCTCAAGCACTAAGGTACTACAGTTCAATCCTCGCACGGTTCAAAGACGTGGAGACAATGTCGAATCGACGACAAGCGGAGGCAATCGTACTCTACAAGATGAGTCGAGCGCACTGCAAACAAAACGACAAGGAAGCAGAGATGCTGAAACTGCAGAGAGCGCTTCGTGCTGTCCGAGCCACCATCGCCAATTCAGTCCCAGATATGAAGAGAAAGGAGCAGCTTGAGGAGCAGATCCTGATCGATCTGGAACGAGCGAAAGGGTCGTACCAGGAGGAAGAACTAGAATGGATTTGATCCGCCTCGCCAACCTGAGGCGTCCATTACCAAACCAGAGGCACAGCGCCCAAATGGTCGATAGTTAATGCAGCGGATACAACTCTTGCGATAGCTAGTAGTGCCCATTTTGACATCATCTTTAGACTCCTTTTGAATCACCAACTAACTATTATGCATAAATGTCGACGCAACCCTTCTCCTCACTATTGGACTGCATTCACAAGCACCCTACACATCCGTTCCATGCACGGGTCATAGCCGAATGAAGCGTATTCTGGTAGGTCTTAAATGTTCCGTGAAGCAAGCGCTGTGTGGCAAACCGGGACAGAGTTGGTAGACAGAGAACGGATGCTCCCAGCTTTAGATCTTATGCTCATGTGATAGCCATAATTAACTGAGATTCAATCTGATTTGTTCTTATTAGGCCCATCCGTTTTCGTCGGCTCTTTGTCAGCTCATATCACACTCTTGCTGAGTACGGTTTGATAAATCTGCGACAGCGGATAAATACGGAGTTCGTTATCACTCCAGAAGTCATAGTTTGGACATAAGTAAGTACCAATCGGAAATTTAGAGGTATAAATGATACCACAAATATTGTTCACTTAGGCCTCAACTCGTGTTTCGGTTCTCGAATGTCCATAAACAGCACAAATATCCATCGCCATTCGACAATTCGGAATAGTAACTTATCGGTCGACTTCTTGCGGAATAAAAGTGGCGCCTCTCTATCAAAGAAATAGATCCTTCGCATTCCGCGACAACATTTATCCCAACTCCTTATGACCTGCCAGATAGCCAGCTAGACAGTCTTTTTCAAACCGTTCTAAATCACACATTCAGTATGCCATATGATGTACAGTACAGCATGGACTATAGTCCAGTAAGATAAGAATGACCAAGGAATAGAAGCCTGCACAGGAACTTCTCATTCTGGACACTTAGTGAGAAGCAACACGTAGGCATCTCAATTTTGCATAACATGGAGGCACATTTATTACGACTACCCTTCGACAGAGGAACAATAAAACCCCGACCAACACAAGACCAACCGCCAGGGCCTTCTTCAGGCGAAACCACACACAATTTTCGAAAAAGGATAATCAAAACCCGCGCCAACAAAAGTATCAAACCTAACATTATATTTTGCCACCATGTCGTCAGTGAAAAGCAGCTCCGCGCCCCTGAACCCTTCTGCGGCTATCGACAAGAACAGCCAACAGCTCGATGTCACGGTCGACGCCCAACAAGCCCTACTCGAACGCCTCATTGATTCGTACCAGGCTTTCTCGGAACTTCAGACCATTACAGACAGCATGGGGTCTTTTGTTGTCTGCTCACGGATTAAGGCAAGCCGATCCCATGTGTATACTGAAGGGGAAACTTGCATGAGCAATAAGAAGAGAAGGGTTGAATGCGATTCGGAAGAGGGGCCGCCGCCGGCGGCGGATCTTTCCTTCCTCAGCAACCAAGGCGACGACGATGGCGAGGAGGAAGAGTCGGAAACCGCATTGCGGATCCACCGCAACAAATCATCGGCCAAGCGCATGCTGATCCTCTATCAAGATCTCCGACGAGCGCAAACTATGTTTGGGGAAGAAATGGAGAAGTTCATGGACGAGACCGAATCCTCTTGCCGCGCTGTGCAGGACGAGCAACGAATGTCCGCTTGCTCTGAATAGATAACCTCCTAGTATGACGCACTTTTGTTGCGCACACTCTGACTTAGTATCAACAAGACGTTATGCACTCAGCCAGCAGGCTCTTCTTCCTGGACATCGTTCACGCATTATAAGAACCGGCGCAGGACTGCTGGACTCCGCAATTCTAAGAATATCTTCAGACCGACATACTACTGGTATTGGATCGTAGAACATTGATTGATTCGAGACGCATCTATTTCCTGGCCAGTTCCACTCCTCGTTCGTACCGATGGCGATTACCATGCACGTTGTGAAGCAGTGCCGGTTCTTGCCCTCCATAGGCTACGCAGATCACTAAGCTTGCTTCTTGTCCCAACCACTTGCTGGCTCAGTCCACGACAAGTTCTTGGCGGCGACATAGAGATATCTAATGCCCTACGTCTTGTAATGGGTGCAGTGCAGCTACGCAACCTCAACGCCTACGTGCTCGTAGCACCAACAGGAGTCATTCTACGCTGAGAAACCTCTTCGCCTCGAGGCAGCAGCGCGACATGATTAAAAAATATCCCACACATGCACCTTCTCTGCCGCGAACTGCGAGAGAGTGCAACCTAGAGATGCTTCTCTCTTGCTCTTAGAGACGATTGCCCTCCACCAGCCTTGTTCCTGTTCGCGCCGACCACCCTCACACCAGCAACATCAGGTTGTTCGGGAAGGGAGACAACCCTCAAGTAGGAACCAGCCACTTCTGAAAGACCTCTCCTCCTCTCTTGTACAGCTTTGCCTCATATTAATTATCCAGGCAAATAGTATCGTACGACATGGATCCCCGTTGTAGTTTATTAATTGTTTTACCAATTACTCTGGCGCATCTTTAGATATTATTAGGATCAATTCGGATTTGGCAGTAGTCGCGGTGGCAACCCCACACTCTGTCCCATACTTGTCAGACCAGTCCATCAGCCTGTTAGTTTCTCGTACTCCGGCAGGGCTTAAGACTATGATACTTCATTACGAAATATTTGACTGTGGGGTGATATGTGTTATGGTGACCAGCACTATCAGTCTCAGAGGTCGAATCTACGTGAATGGAACGGCTCATAGAAGAGAAATTCCATAAACAAGAACATATAAAGTAAAAACGCTCTAAACATGATTACATGACATACCGACCATCATACTGTAGGATAGACTGTTTGTGCACTTTTACAGAGCAATTTTACAGATTATGCCACTTCACGAGAACTGCCCTAAGAAAAATGGTGCCGTTTGACAAGATGGTGCGACGCATACAAGACCAAACCATGACTGGCACAAGACTATTGGTGTTCCACATACAAGACCAAACCATGACTGGCAAAAACAAGACTAGATGTATTCCGCAACAATCTAAGTAGTATTCCTGACCCAAGAAAGGGAGAAGAAGGAAAAGAGAAGGTTTCCGGGCAATCAATCTGCAGTCTTCTACTAAAACAGTTGGTGAAATGAATGCAACAGCTTGACTCTAGCTAGTAGAGTGGGTGCATGATCTTCTTCTTCTTCTTCTTTGACCTACAGCCAATGATTGGCTTTTGGCTACATTAGCTAGCCCCTGCTGTTAATTCAGCTACATCGCATCTAGCTAGAGAGTGCAACAAAGAAGACAATGATGATAAGAAAAGTGAAGACACAGATGATGATGTGGACGGTGATAGCAGTGTGCTGACAATGATAAAAAGGGCAAGAATGAAAAGAACTATCACACAACCCCCTGAAAGACAATATGAATACAGATGAGGATGACAACAACAAAGACAAAGGAACCAACAAAGACCCTCCTATCTACCATTCCCAATAATCCCTGTGCACAGGTTGAGATGGTTGACAAAATATCTACCACAAGCCCCCCATCTCCAGCACCTACTTCCCACAAGGTTGTGTGGGTGCATTTTGCGCAAAATTAAAATTGAACGTAAGTGTCTGTGCACTGGGCTTATGCAATGATCCCTCCTATCCTGGCCCATATGCTCCCAACTATTGAACCATGCAAAACTTCTTCCCCAATGAGTCTAGCAATATCACAAGAGAACAACTTACAAGGCAACCAAGAACCAGGGACTCCCCATGAAGCCCGACACTGCAACAACATCTCTCACCGTGAACTCCAGACTCCGGCCCTTGGTAACTGCTGAGACACCAAATTGTTGCATTCGTCACACCTGAAAAACTAAAAAGCGCAAATCACGACTACATCAGTCAAACTTGCTTTCATGAGAGTCACCATGACAAACAAATTTGCGTATTTTCTCCAAGTGTATTTTCTTTTGCAGCACTCTGGATCTGGAATCTGATGACACCAATAAACTTCAAGAGTCTGCAAAGCAATATGGTCTCTTCGCAACCACAGATAACTGATGCACATAATATTCCCATTAACATGCACCCCAAAACTCCAGATGGAGGACCTTCCATGAGATCCAGACTGTCTGCCCTTACCAAGAGCTCCAACAAAGAAACAACTGTCAACATGCAAAGAAACCAACCTACCAAAAGCCCTTGACTCTTTTGATCTTGCACCTTCCTGGGCTATGCCAAGACACCTTGAGGATATGAACAAGGAAGAACCTACAGAAGCCCTGGACTGCAACAAAATTCTCCATGCCGAACTATGCCAAGAAATAGAGACAGAACCAAGTTCTTTGGGGGCACCAACAACTACGCGCTCCTAGTCTCCCTCTCTCTGAGTATGGAACATCACACCTTGCCTTGTTCCAAAGATAATCAAGTGGAGATCAACTATGCAGCAGCACTACCAGGAATTAACCTGAGACAACCCACCTTTGAGACCAGACCAAGCAAACTGCAGCATTTGGTGCAGACAACAAAAGAAACTGTACCCAAAAAGAAATGGATGCATTACCACAGACAGATGTCTCCAGTCTTGAGACTCCAATATGAACTTGAGATCCAACTGGGACTCTAATGATGAAATGCCAGAGCTCCAATCATGCCATCATTACAACTCTGACAACAGCAGCTTAGCAATCTTGGATTATCACACAAAAACCTGACACCTCCAGCAGAAATCCAGGGCACAACAGGACAAGTACGAGTACACAGTACAGTAGTGCGATCTGGCGCGCAAGATTGGTTCACAATGGATGATGCATGATGGTGCATCATGGTATTGATGTTCAGAGTAACAACTTACTCCTGACAGTGGTGCTGTTCTTCTTTCTGTTCCTTCCATGTCATACCGCATACGGTCTGAGCAACCCTATCGTTCGCTGCAAGATCGACTACTCAGCAGCGAATGATTACATTGATGCCCACTACAGACACACCGACTATTTTGCAACATCTGGTGCTGAAGAACCAGTTTACAATGCGCGAGACGGTGTCCTTCTAGACAATCCAGATGGCCAAGAAGTCCTGATAGAGCCCCGACTGGAGCAATGTGGTTTTCAACTATGCCATCATCCAGTTTCGGGGATCAGTGATTGGACAGATCTGAAACAAATTCAGGCGCACTATTTGCCGTCACTTCGAAAACTACTGGAGACATCATTTGGTGATACCAAACTCGAGAAGGTCATTTTTTGGCATCCCATGTGGAGAGGAAGTGACCTCTCGCGTTCACAACGAACCGCTCCTCCGGCTGGCTTGGTTCACATTGACACCGATGTTGGTGCCTACGAGCTGACGGATTTGATGAAGTTGATCGGCAAGAATGTCATTGGTGGAGACGATGATTGCGACATCAGCGTGATGGAAGGCCAAATTGAGAATGGGAAACGATTTGCCATTGTAAACGCCTGGCGAAATATAGATAGTTCCGAGCCTGTACAACAATCACCTCTCGCAATCTGTTTGCCCAAGTACGAATCAGCGACAGTGGCCTTTCCCTACGCACAACCTGAAAGCCACAAGTGGTACACGTTCCCTGCAATGACGAGCGAGGAAGTGCTTCTATTCAAACAATACGATCGACGAGTAGATCGCGCCTCAGACTTATGGCACTGTGCCTTGACTGGCGTTGGCGGTGCGCCTCGACATTCGTTGGATCTAAGAGCGTTTTGTATCTTGAGTGAACAAGTAGTGGACGAAAACAAGGATAGATACAGTGGACAACGTCAGCGTGCGCGACTTTCGCTGGAAGAGTCTGGGTGCTTTTGCGACACACAGGCGTCGAAGAGGAATACTTCGTAACATGTACTCCGAGTACCTCTCTACGAGAACTCATAGTGGCTTCCTGGAAAAGACGTGTTCATGTTTAATAAGAGAATTGCGTTGCCAGGGGTCGCAATATGCTTGAATTTTGTCTTGTCACATGGGTGGCCCATACTCGTACTAAACAAGAGAAAGTGTGCAGGCAGTCGTGCCTAATCTGCAAGGAGTTTCCGAATTTGTCGAGTATTTTCAATTTATACTGCTTCATTTTCGAATTTGCTCCAAATCGGACCTCTCGCGATGTCATACTGAGTCTTGTGAGGACCGCGCAAAGCCGATCTCACGTGGTTGATCAAGCCTAATCAATCCTACTTCACCACGGAATGAACTTCAAGTCCACAACTACGAACGCTTGCAAGATCACACAACCCAAGCCACAACACTGTTACCTTGGGTGATCGAAGATAAGAACTACAATGATCATGATGCGAACGCTTTGCCTCGTTGCCGCGCTTGGAGTCGTTGCTGTCGAGGTTGCTGCTCAGAATCGGCCCAACTTTATCGTCCTCCAACCAGATGATTTGCGATTCTTCGAAGAATGGACCCCCCCTCCTCACTTTCCTCGACGTGGACAAGTTGAGACTTTCCCCCAGAATGGTCTCCCCAACATTGAGGCACTTCGTAGCAATGGGGTGCAGATGACGGAGGCATACACGTGAGTTCAAGATGTTCGATCCAATGCATTGTGATATCCTTTCGTAGATTGCTCATTCGTGTCTTGTTGTTGTACTCCGTTAATATCAACAGTGTGTCTCCCATGTGTGGTACATCTCGATATTCGACCATCACTGGTCGCTATCCCTCCCGTTCCGCATTTAATCGCGCCTCCAACTCAGGTCGTCCCATATCGGACATCCGGATCCCAACCACAAAGCTTCAGGATGTCACTTCGGTGGAGGACGGTAATGACTGCTCGGAAAACAATTTGGCGGCTCTGATGAAGCGGAACGGCTATCGCACCGGAGTTGTTGGCAAGTGGCATCTTACCAGAACAGATGGTTCGTTTAGCTACAGTGGACTTCAAAATGAGATTCGATCATGTGGATTCGATTTTGCAGAGAGCATCTATGCTGAGAACTTGAACGGACAGTGGCATGACGGTACCTTTAACCACAACATGGAATATATGACCGAGCAGGGTATCGAATTTATCACCGCGGACCAGTCGACCCCTTTCTTTCTCTACTTTAATCCTACAGTACCTCACGCTTCTGGCAACGTCTTGGAAGCGCTTGCTGACTTCCCATGTACCAGCACACCCGCCGGCACTGTGCCAGAACCAGTTGTGAAAGGAATGACTGAAGGGAGCAATTGTGAAGACTACCGCGCAACAGTTATCGAGCGCGCTCAAGGAGATAATGAGAACAATGGGCTGGGCAGTGTTTGGCTCGACGATGGCATTGGGGCTCTTCTCCAGGCTCTCAGAGACATGGATCAGCTTGACAACACCTTCTTTCTCTTTCAAATGGATCATGGTCAGGAAGGCAAGAGTATGTTGTGGGAGCCAGGCGTCCGCTTGGCTCAATTCGTTCACTATCCAGACAAAATCTCGCCCTCGGAATTCCATGGGATGGTCCAGACGGTGGATATCGCTGCGACGATTCTGGACTATGCTGGGATCGACAAGAACTCACCAGGATACTACGAAATGGACGGAAAGTCTTGGAAGACTGCATTAGAGGATCCTTCTGTCGCTTCGACGTGGGATGACGACCGATGTCTGTGGTTCGAAATGGATCAAGATCGAGCTGTGCGATGTGGCTGCCATAAATACATGAGACTCGTACCAGGATCCACTACATTTTCCAGAGGGAACCAACGACATCAGTTGGACGTTGACTCAGCAGTTCTTTACAACCTATGCGATGATGATGGAGAAACCTACGAGACCGGGGAGAATCGAGAAGCTTCCGATATCAAGGATAGCGAGGCAGACTTGCTGAGCAAGATGAGTGCTGACGCCGACTGTTTTCTGTCAAGCACACAAGCGAACCAAGATCCAGACTACAGCGGCTGTGGTCCTGTGCCAGAACCACCTGTGGCAGAACCACCTATTTTCTGTTTCTCAGGGGATAATTCAGTGGAGGTCTACGGCAAAGGCGACACGAATATGAAGGACTTGAGATTGGGCGATAAGGTACTTGTCTCTGATCGCGACTTTGAAGTCGTCTACAGCTTTGGCCATCGCGACGATTCTATCTCGGCGGAGTTCCTCCGTTTTGAGCCCTCCAAGCTTGAGATCTCAACTTCTCATATGCTCCTTGTCCAAGGAAAAGGCATGACCCCTGCGTCTACCATTCAGATTGGTGACATGTTGAGCGATGGCGAAGCCGTGACATCCGTACAAACGGTATTTCGGAAAGGAGTGTACGCCCCATTCACTGCATCCGGAAAAGTCCAGGTTAACGGTGTCGTGGCCTCTAACTACGTTGCTTTTCAAGAGTCGGATATGCTTCATATTGGACAGTGGAAGTCAAGCTTGACATTCCAGTTCTTGGCGCATTCGTTTGAAGCTCCTCATCGCCTTGTGTGCCGATTTATCTGGGACTGCAGTAGTGAGTCATACACTCACTCTGGGGTGTCTGCTTGGGTTAACGGGCCACTCCAGTTCTCTCATTGGCTCTTTGAGCAGAACCCAATGGTCATGGGGCTGTTCTTGCTCCCTATATCGGCTACCTTGTTGGTTTTTATCTTCGTGGAAGGAGTTCTAAGTTCACCTCTGCCTAGTCTCTGCTTAGCCTTGTCAATGTTGTTGCTGTTCCGAGGAAGCACAGGCAAGACGAAATAGATACGGCATGCTTTTGAATAAAAAAGATTGTACAGAGCAGTCAAATTATTACAGAAAGTTATTGTTTGTACCCTTTTGATTACTAGAGCGAGTTCAGCAATTCCTGAGACAGAAGTTGTCGCCGTTTTGAGGATCCCGTGATCTCATCGGACAAGCAGCGGTTGGGTGTGTCGCAGGTGATTGACAACGAGTCTTTGATTAAGTTGTGACGGATAAGATCTGCCGCTTTCATGAAGTCTTCCGATGAATATGGTTCTTCTTCTTCCTCGCCACTTTCTTCATTATCGATCCAATTTGCAGGCTTAACAAAGACTTCTTTTTCGATGTCGGTATCATTATCGTATTCGATCCAATTGGAAGGTTTGACGAAGACCTCTGCTTCATCGTCGGAGTCGCCATCGTGATCAATCCAATTGGAAGGTTTGACATAGACTTCTTCCTCCACGTCGGTATCTTCGTCGTCGCCGATCCAGTTGGCAGGCTTATCAAAAACCTCCTTTTCGTTCGCATAAGCATCTTGACTTTGGTGACTGATGAGATCGCCCGTTTCGAAGTTTGAACCTCGAGCAGGGAAATCAACAAGAATTTCGCTTTCCTTGAGCGAGAACCTCTTGATAGTTCCATCAGTCACAATCTCGACTGGCATCGAAGCATTGCTGTTGTTTGGCTCTGTCGTAAACGTTGAGTACGACTTTGACAGATTACTCTTCAAAGACGCGGCAAAGCGACCGAATCTATTCTTCCTGTCGCTGTTTTGACCAACCACGACAAGATCCTCGGGCGAGTTGTCGCCTTCTTCTTCTTCTTCTTCGCTGTCCGAATCATCGACGAAAGTAGATAGGTACTGACTGAGCCTTCGTACATCTGGGATACCTTCAAGTGAAGCGCGAGAAGCTCGACGGTTGTTCGACGAGCTCAAAGACATGGAACTTCCTGCTGATGTTTGCATCTCATATCCGTCCACGACACCAGTCACCATTGACTTGAATGCATCTTTTCGTGCATTCGTAGCTTTTGTTTCCTCAGAAGACGAATCATCAACTAGCTGGAAGATCGAGAAGCTACTTCGTTTGCTGGGTGTTGGTGCCTGTTTCTCGCCTTTACGGTGAGACACTGTTGCGTCCTCTTCCTCATCGAATCGAGCCAATCTCGATGAGAGCAGGCGACTGGAGACCAAGGAAGTCGAGTGACGCCTTGCCATATGACTTCGTAGAGCCGGTTTGGTCTTGGTCGGAGGTAACTCGGAATCATGCTCTTCGAAGGATGGTCTTTTTCTTGGAGCTAGATTATTGGATGCTTGAAATGATGAAGTAGCAGTGTGGTTCGAATCTGCGTCGTCAAGCTCACCATCCATCTTTGACAAAGCGATTTTTGCCATACTAGAGAATACACCAACTCCCCCTTTCGGCGACTCACTCGCCAATTGCTCTCGGCTGGTTACCCTAGTCAGTGTTTTCTCTCCTTCTTCGCGTTTCCTCTCTTGTTTGACGTACTCTTTGACAAGCATTTGGGTTGCTGCATAGTTTGTGCAACATCCCCCCTCTTTCATTTTTGACTGAAATTCTTTCCATTTCGTCGCTTCCATTGTTGCACCAGATATGACAATCTATTCTCGCAAGTACCCCTGCCCTTTCGTGGAAAAAGGTTTGGGAAAATGTGACCAGTCCTGTTCACATTTGCCTCCCGCAAGGGAGACAAATTCGAGAATGCCCAGTCATTGCTTCTCACTTCTCACCCTCGCAGGCGTAAGTGAGGTCATTCTCCGCGACAAATTATTGCATAGTGTCAGTGAACCATTGAGTGTCCCGGCCACCACATCATGATGACCGCGTCTAGTTCACGTCAGACAGTCTTTTCGTGAAACAAGATCATTCTGGGCAACAGATAATTTATCCAGGAGGG
>JAVCKV010239291.1:0-15638 GCA_032274145.1 Herpochondria borealis | reverse complement strand
TTGTTGAGAGTGGGAGGACCGCGCAAGCGTGGAAAATTGTGGTACGTGGTGTTGGGGAAAGGGTCGGACTTGGATGTTGGAGTCCGGCAAGGCCCGCTCGTATATATACTTTCCCATCTCAACCTCGGAGCGTATCGAGATATACATGCACAGTGAAGTGAGACTATGAGCTGTACCGTGGTCACATCGCACTGCTCCTCAAGGCGTTGTGAGTTGATTTCACTGTGGCAGCGTTGGTGCGGCGGGCATTGAGTGACGATGCGCGATGAAATGATTTAATATTGGCAGCGAGATAATGTATCGGATTCGGGGTGGTCCCAGCTTGTGAGGTGATGGCCACGATCCGTGAGGAGGTTATTAGGGAAGGTGTTTTTCGCGCTTAGGTACAGATTGGATCGGTGGCTTCAGCGGGCATGGAAGGCTGATCAGTGCGATGAGGGCGTGCGATGAGTGCGTGTGATGCGTGCTTCTGTTCGAGACGCGATTGGGCGCTCTGTGCTACGATAGAAGCTTCCCGCTGCTTCCAGCCCGTTGATAAACGTTGGTAGGGCCACATCTTTCAAAAAAACGATGTGACGAGTGTCCAATCATATGTCGAACGTGTTTTGAGCCACAGCTTGTTGGCCACGCCGCACGGAGACGCTTTTGCTCATGTAAGGATTTATGGTCTTAGAGGGGTTGTAATTAAATAAATATATATATATAATTACACAGTCCCTTCACTATTTGATCTGTACACTACACTGTACAGTACATGAATGGTTGAAAACAAGTAATTGGGGGTGGCTGCTTCTCTTGAAAGAATGGCACGCGCCCATGTTTCTTTTTGAGTGACGGCTTCGAAATTTAACTGAAGATTCTAGCTATATTCAAAATGAAGTTCTTTTGAAATGTTTTAAAGAATCGTGGGAACAGCACTCGGACCTGATTTAGGAATCGTTTAAAGTAAAGGGACTATACCCGTACAGTTTTCGATTGGCCCCATGGGACGATAGCCAACGGACGATGGTGAATGGACGACCATTGCCTTGCTGTCATTGCAACAGAAGAGGACCATCCCGCCGAAAGAAAACGTTTACCATTTTATAGTTCCACGTGGTCATAACGCTATGTTCTAAGTATGCATTCTGATTGTGAATGTGACAAAATTAAATTTTGCATTGAAATTGGCCTACTCCACCTCTACCCACTTCAATGATTTTTCCACACTATTTAGTACATTTGTATGTCGAACATCTCCGCGATTTCGACAGGTCTCCAAACAATTTCTACGTCTACGGAAAGAGGGGAAGTCTCTTTGTGAGAGCATTTCTACTCGTGCGCTAGTTTTTTAAAATTTAATAAAGAGAGAGGTGAATCGGCAAGCCAATGGACTCGTTTAATGCAATAAACTCTATCCGACTCTGTCTGTATATTTGTGGAGAAATTTGGAGAGTCAAATAGACGAGTGCCCAATGTTTTTTAATGCGTTTTTCAATACTACCTCCGCGCCCAATGAAAATATTGGGCCGTCACGGCGCTCGGCACGCATCTCGCGACACATGGCCTGCGCATGTCCGGTGCGTGTCTGCGCTCGTCCGGCCAAGACACAGGTGCTTCGTGCCGACGCACGAGTGATGCAAGGTTGCTCTGTACACTCTGCACAAGAGCCAACGCACGGAATCCGGTTCGCAACACCAAAAATGCCGATTTCCGCCATTTATCTCACAACCAACAGTGGGGGTACTGGCACTATGCGCAATGAGCGAAAGGGCTTGTGTACCAAAGATCCACAAATTATATGCATCAAATATTATAATTAATATCCCAAAAAGAACCGTTCATTGGGCATCGGTACCGATACTTTTCACAACCAACTTCAGCACCAGCGCTAGTGTACGCGCAACGGCGGCTCCGGCACGCGCCAGGTGCGTAGAAACATCGTCGTTAACGAAGACTGGTACCCGTGGCTTGGGGAATAATGAGCTGTAGCGAAAATGTATACTTCATACACGTTGCATATCAACCGTAAGAAAAAGTCGTAGCAAACATGGATTGGTGTCGCGTTTCACACGGTAAATATATGACTGGACTACTGCCGCCCGGAATGACACGTGACGACGTAGCAGCCCAATTTGTCCGTACTCGGGCCCGCAGTCAAGTCCATTGTGTATCTACATCAGTTGAATGCTGTTCCTATCCACGGGATATGCAAATTGGTGCAAAAAGAGAGGAAAGTTCGAAATTTATGAATGAAGGTCGCCGCGGCAGATTCATCATGCATCGTCCAGCCCACTCTACAAATAGTGTCGCATCCGTCGAATTCAAGTACTGGGCCATGGATATTTCTGAAACCCGCTGCGGCACGTACCAACTGTCTACAAAACTTGATTTCAGCACTTGTTTTCGCCTCGTGCTGGAGATATGAACTGAGAATAAGATAGATTTGGGGACGTGTTGATGCATCTTACATTTCAAATGGAACGAGGAGAGCTTTGAAAATTAATATCTTCAAATGAAATAAGAGAGAGTGAGAGAAAGAAATGAGGATAGAAACGAAAAGTGTTTGA
This sequence comes from Herpochondria borealis, assembly GCA_032274145.1. Lineage (NCBI taxonomy): Eukaryota > Rhodophyta > Florideophyceae > Ceramiales > Ceramiaceae > Herpochondria > Herpochondria borealis. Next base: position 13,089 of record JAVCKV010239291.1, on the reverse strand, counting down.
TTTGTTTGAACTGACTTGATATCCTTCAAAGAGATGTATGAAGGCCTTCAAATGGCAATGTGATTTCTAAAATACACTGATTCACGTGATAATTACATTGAATTTGGGAACTCAGGAAAGACCTACACATTGCAGGTAACGTTTTCGAATTTAGTCGAAAGAGTCAAAAGTTTCCTTATTTTTGCATCTAAATGATTACATAGAAAGCTACTGCCGTTGATAAGTTAGTGAATACAACTAATGCCTTGCCACTGGTAATGGTGGATTTTACGTTGCGACCGTGGGATGAAAAAATTATAACTTTGTCTGCGGTGCGCGGCTAGCAATCGCTCGTTATAATTTTTTCGTAATACAAAGCTCGAACATGATGGTATAATCTCCAAAAATAATATGCGGACTATTTGGAAAGGAAAAGGCGAGGTTGAGGCGGCCGTCAATTGACAAGAAACCGATGTAACGCTCGTGGTTTGAGCGTGTGAGAGAGATGTTTGCCATTTTTTCAGATAATTGCAATGAGTCGAAGTTTTTGACGAGTACGTAGAGGTTTGGAGCCCTTGGATGCCTCGAAATGAACCGTGGAGACTGTGAAACATGTTGGAAAAAATCTTCCGTCTTATCCGCTTAAGCAGATGCGATTAATATTTGGTCCATGTGGTAGTAGTACCCGGAGTTTTCTTACACGTGGTAGAGAAGATCTTTGATGAGATCAGCCTTCAACTCATTGGGAAGGTTGTCCTCACCTCTAATTCCAATATCACTCCCTTCGAACCCGTTTAAAGCGAAAAGCGTATCAAGCATTGTGAGCACCTGGAGACCACCATTTCCGTATTCGACATTGTTAAAATGCGTATCAAAAATCTCAACCGGGAGCGGGTAGTGGAAAAATTCATCGTAGATGTGCTTGTGCGTGACTCTCTCAATTCAAGGGTGCGAGTGATAATGATGTGTGAGCTAGATAACTGTGCAGCGATCAGTCCTGTATAGCTGCTCAAACATGGAATCAAAAGGACGCCGCATACTCAAGGGGAAATGAAAGTCACGGTTGCGCAAGACGAACATGATGGTGTTGTGGTTGCAGGAAAAAACGGACTGAACTGCTTGTGATCTCCGACTAGAAAAACAAGAACGCGACTCTCCTGCGCCATGCGGAATTTTGCGATTATAGGCATCAGCGTCTCCGGCTCGGAAGCGTGCCCAGCCTCTTCGAAAAGAACGGCAGAGACAGAAATATTCAGAGATGTCAACAATGGACCGCAGGCTGTGGCATTTTTGCAGACAACAATAACTGCATCGTTCATGAGCGTACGGAGAGCTTGTTGTGACACCCATTTCCGACGTAATTCAGTGGCGCATAGGGCTTCTGGGAGATTGTAAACCTCAAAGTAGTACTGGCGTGCCAATTGATGCATCGATACGTCGAGAAGGTACTCTTGCTTGTAGTTCGTGCGCCACAAATGTAAAATGAAAGGACGCTTCCTGGTTTCATCACCCATTGGAAGATCTGTACGCTAGGAGGGATCATTTTCTCCACCAAAGGCATCGTAGTCAGTAGGGTAATGAGAGATTCTGCGGAAAAAAAACATGAAAGTCACTGGAGAAATTTGTCTGTTCTGAGTTCGATTTCCTCAGAACATGATGCCGAAACATGTAGTGAGCCCTGGAAACTCGTTGATATTGCTGCGCCGAATTTTGTGTCTCATAGAGTAAGGCGAGCAGACTTGGTTTCTAATCATACAGGGGTGACCGACGTGGTCGATAGAAATCAATAGATGAAGATCATTTCGTTGTGTCAGTAACTACTCCGTGATGTGAAGAAGTATGCGATCTCCAAAAATTTGCGGAAACGCATCAAAAAGACCTTTCTGCATCTGAAAGTGCCGCTCCATGTGGATGAGGGCCTTAACGTGGTCGCCTTCTTATTGAGATGCTTTCAGCGCGCGTGCGGCCTCGACCTTGAACATATTGACGTGTAATGACAGGTCTTTGTTCAGAAAGTGGTTGAAGTGACGAACTTCACAGTCAAAAACGATGCTTTCGTCTGCCCGACTCATCAGTTGAAGGTCCTTGTCGATACAGCGACCCAACTATTCCACGAAGAAAAGCTTAATTTCAACGCCTTCCTCGACGTCGTTCTTTTTTGTAGTTGCATCAAACTATTCAGGATCATGTACTGCGTATTCCTTGTCCGAGTCAGGATTTTAGTTCTCGAAACGGAAGCTTCCGACGCCGCCGAAGTAGTTGCGAAAAGAGCGCAGTTTGTGGCGGTGCTCGCCCCATCCGTTCAACGGGCGCATGTTAATGTTGTTCAAGCGGCTTTCTTATCTCCGTTTGGCATCGTGACGCATCTTTTTCATCTCCCGGGGGTTTTACGACGGCGGCGGTCATCGTCAGCCATCTGTTGGGGTGTGGGACGTGGGGACTGAGCTGGAGCAGACGAATTTGAACTACCAGGCGGTGGAATGTCGATCATACGGAGGCGCTTGGAAGGTCTCTGAATGCCGAGCATGCTGAAAATTTCCGACGACATATTAATCACGTGAGCGGGGTGGTGACGTATGGCGTCGGAGTATATTTATGGATACATTTCAGTCAATGGGTGCACAGTAGCCGACCCGGGCCTGAAATGGCGCGTGTTGGGACGCAAGGAAAAATGAACTGTCTTTTCAGATTCTTCTTGAGGCGCCACGACTAAAATGAGATGCTGCAAACCGTTGTCAAAAGCAACACTAAACAGGTCGTACGTGATGACTTGAGTCCACTTCCACTCCACAATAGAGGAACAGAACGATGCCGCCGTCTAGAAATTTGCCAGCAAACAAGATGACTGCATCTTCGACATGAGGAGATCAACGGTGCAAGGAGATGCCGAACGCACTGGAATGAGATCCTCAAAAACGCCGTTAATGGCCATAACGGCACAGTTACAGCCGGTAATGAGACCATTGCGCGAGAAAATCCGCAACTGTTGTTGGTCGGGGTGGGCGGAAGCTTTCCACGGCCGAATTTTGCGACGAGGCCGTACATGACGCGCATACGGGTCTCTTCATGGGCGAAGAAGAACCCCAAAAGAGTGGAAATGATGCAAACAAGTCGTATGGTCGCGGAGACAACGGCCGTTCCAAGGACATCGGGTATTTACTGTCCGTACAGAGATGATGAAATATGCATCGTGTGGAACTTTTGCGGAGACGTGAATAACCTCTGCAGGGGCTCGAGATCGAGAGACGGATCCGTTCGAAAGCGTCGGTTAAACGCTGAAGAGGTTTCAGATGCGGAAAGAATCCCATATTATTTATCCATGTATTTCATGGGATCAAAAGCGCCATAAATAACGATCACTGCTGTCAGAAACGCTAGAATTTGTAACAGGCGGTTGGACGTGTTGATGTACGTGTCGCGCCAAAAGCGTCGTCAAAGTCCGTGCTGAATGTAAAACCGAAGTCGATAGTTGCAGCATTAGTAGGGGTAGGGGGTAGATATTTTGGGACCTGTTCGGTGTTGTTAGCGCGGAGGTATTTGGAGCATCGATGCATCGATTCCGCCGGTATGCTATTTAGTTTTCAGGTGGTCAGATGAAGAGGTGAGTGAGGATTTACACGGTGGTTGTAGACCAAATTTGAAAAGATTTCAGGTGCATCCATCGTTGTGGCGATAACAGTAATTTTCCTCAGTACGAAGTTTACCACCTACTTAAACCATTAATGTTTTGGATTTTTATATTATTTAACGATTCAGATGCGGCCATCACAGAGTGTAACATAATTTAACATGGCCCGGATTTCTTAATTTCGTACTTCAGAGCACGAGTTTCGAGTCGAAGAGAAACTAGTGCTCTATAGTACCGGGGAAACTCTCCCCACCGATCCAAAATAATTTCCGCTCACCGCACTCCTTATCCGTCGAGCGCCCCTCGCTTCCCCATTCTTTCCGTTTCAGAACCGATCCACAGCTTTATGCACCCTTTTCCTCCCTCCCCGGGCACTAATAAAACGACAGCGACATGTGCGCCGGTATGTTGTGCAGTGAACGAAGCTTCCGAGGAGGATGTTGTTTCGAAAGACTTCCGAACTGAAACCGGCAGGAGCTTCGTGCAAACTTGCGTCACGACTCGGGCGCTTGATCGTGTAGAAAGTGATGTCCGCAACCATATAGAGTTTAGCTGCAAAAGTGTGCGACTGGAAACAACTGCTGCGCTTCGGGCCTTTCATGCACACGGGCTTATCAATTCTGTGTTTGGGAATTCCGATAGACTAATTCCGTCTCAAATTCAGCCCGATCCACAAACATCGCAGGAACAAACTTCAGATGCACTAAATACCGTCGATCTTGATCATGAACAACCCGCAGTAAAAATTCCTGGAGTTTTATACGATAGCCAACCAGTTCAATCAGGCGCGCAAAGAAATCTTAGAGGTCGTAGGAAAACTGTGCACTTGACAGAGGATGCAAAACTTGATGCAACAATAAAAAAACCCTGGTACAACTGCTGGAAGGCTTGAAGAAATTATGAGCTGCTGGGCAGCTACTTGCTGTGAACATTGGTATAAGGGAGGGGGGAGGGTGCAGGGAAGCTTCGATTCTCACAGCCAGAGTTTCCGATGCATCGCATATAACGAGCTACTTCGGGACTATATGGCAGACAAAAATTTCCCACCCAGGTTTGTTTGTTTGACATTCTTCGGCACCAGCCACGAAAATTTCCTTCTTTCTAACTGAAATTGTTTTTCTTTTTCAACAGAAAGATTCAATCGAAAGTGGCCGAAGCGAACCAAGATTTGACTCAATTATTGCAATCATTGCTTTCTTCAGAAGACCGTCCCGAAGGGATGGAACAGTTCTTCGGAACGACGATTAAACTTGAGCAATGTAACGCCTCTGACGCATGGCCCATTTCATGATGCCCAGGATCAATGAAGTCCTGAATGTTGTTGCAACACCACGTTCAGTAATGGAAAATTGGAGGAAGCGGTGGGCGTTTTGGTCTCTCTTTGACATTGAGGGCAGTCTATTGGTGACTGTTACAAAAAGGGCCAACTTTCCTTTCCAACTCCATCTCTGTAGATTCAACAAGACAGGAGCATTTGATAACGAAATGGTGGCTCGTGATCTGCCCGAAAAACGCGGACTGTACGATTGTTTTAATGCAGATTCAGATCCGGAAAACAATGCAGATCACCTTGTAGCTGAGGAGGAAGATGCAGACAAAAACAACTATAGTGGTACGAGCTACATTGACATGTGGAAATTTTGTCCAATGCACGTTAGTCGACCTGTTTTTCCTTGTCGGGGAGAGCAGAAATTTACCGAAATTTTGTACAAATGCATCAAGAACAGACACTTATGGCTCCAACCTTATCCAAAGACGCTCAATTGCATTGCTTGAAAGATGGATGCAACAAAGACTTGCCGCAAGATGAAATAGTCTTCAATCCACAGAAAAACCTGTGTAAAATACTTAAGAAGGACCAGTTCATGTTCGCTTTTACGACTGGATTTGTAGCCGTTTTGGAAGAAAGAAAGACTATCCCGGAAGATCTGACAGCATCTTTCCCGTGAAAACCCCCCGCGTATTCAAAGGACTATTTGTACTGCCTCATGGATCTTGCCTTTCGACTAGGCCTAGCACAGCTCGGTGCGTAAGAATCCCTCAAAATTGTGAGCAACTTGACGAAAACGTTGCTGAGGTTTTAACGTCACACAGGGCTACTTGCATCATCTCCTTCATCCGGAGATCAAATTAGAAACATACTTCAAAGAAGAAGGGTCACGGAATCGCTGTACTTGTTCTAAAAAACCCTGAAATGCAGGTCTTCATATTCCATGAAGCACCTGTATAGTTGCACCAACTGCGAAGAGGGTCTTTCTGATTCAGAGAAACTTACACTATTTATTCTTCCACAGGATGAAGAGGGATTTGAAAGGTACAAGGGAATTGTGATTTACGGCACTTCTTGTGGAATAATGAACAATTTTCCTGGATACGAACGCAGATAGTATTGTTTGTCGGTACCTTAAGCAACATGACGAAAGTTCATCGTCACGAGCAAACAAGAGAAGAAGGTGCTGAAAATCTTCTTCGCAATGACTGATATCCATCTAAAATTGATGTTGTTCGACGCATGGAACACGAGGAAGCACTTCTATCGGCAGAAGAAACAGGGCGGATTGGACAGTAGATATAACCCATAAATTCGTACCATCCTCCGTAATGAACAATTTAGATGCAGCGAAATTGGTCCCCACCCCACCCCGAGCAAATAACTATGTCAGAGAACGATAGTCTTCATCAAGACCAATGCTCATACAAGTGGTTTGAAAGGGACGCACTTTTCCGGGCGGTTTCTGATTGCCTGTGCTAGATTTTCTCCGTCTCTATGGAACTATGTATCCGTAATGATATTGCAGACGCTTCTTATCTCGTTTATTCTGAGGAGGACACAAGCAGGAACATTCCCATTCCATCGACGCCGAAGGATAAAAAAGATGCCGTGATTCCATCCTCATATACTGAAACTACAAACCCTGCAACAGGAGGAGAACAGAAACTGGTAACGGCTCATTCGCATAACAGTACCGAACAGGGGACAGGCCAAGGTTTGGATGCATCAAATAACCCAGCAGCTATTCAGGCAGATGCCGGAGACGGATAATTCAGGGGTATTCCCCCATTTGTACAGTTCTTTCCCGTGGTCGTGGCTGTGGTCGTGGCCGTAGCCATTATAGAGGTGCGCATACATCCAGCGTCTCCAGAGAATCAAGGTTTCATTTAGCTGCAACATTTACTAACCCCAACTCTCGTTGTTCCGGGCAACTCTTACAATGTTGACTGACATTCAGCGTTACCGTACATGTCCCCTTACGATCTAGGAGTGCGGCACGAAGTCTACATTGGCCCGACTGTACCAAACAACCAGATATATTAACAGCGCGCAAACAGGAATTCATCAAAAGGGGCACATATGTTGGAACCTGAAGCGAAGCAGTCAGAGCATCGATTCTTTGCACCAGGGAAGCTCATACTGCGAAACTAAATTCTTGCGAAGCCGCGGCTTTTTGACACTAAATAGCACGTCAGGCTCTTCTCGTGTACTCGATCTTCAATCACGGTACTTATGCTAAACAAATTTTATTTAGGTGCAGAATTGAGCTTCGAGCATCATCCGCTCGAATTCAGTCCTGTGACTCTGTGCTTACGAGTTACTGTGAGCAGTTCTACCTGAAAAGAAGAACAAAGACTTCTAAATTAAGAGCAATGGTTGCATCGTGCGAAAGGCTTGTTCGAGTGCATATGAAAGAAGCTATTGGTTTTTTCGGCAGTTGGATAGTAGGATTCTAAAAGATTGCAACGATTATTGGGATTCATACGGATCGTTAATGAGGGGGAGGTTTAAGGAAGAGAATGAAGGTAGTCTCGGTGAGCTGTGTGGTTTTTTTGTTTCCAGTAGGTGGTAAGTACAGCGAGGGCATCATCTTAGATGTAACAGAGCAATTTGACTGCAACAAGCAATACGTGCGATACAAGAAGTTTTCTCCTGGTATTCTGACCGTCCAATGTTTCTGCTGCGATCTGCAGGTTCTAAGGTATATCTTCATGGTTCGTGCCTAATCTACGGCTCTCGCTCTCACATCAGTGCTCACCAATTTTCAAGTGCCTCCGCGTGTCATCTATTATGATAATGGATGCAACCTCGTCCGATAAGTATTAACTAGAGCACCATGGTTGCTTCACTGCTCCAAATTTGTTGAGGATCGATTCTACTTCAAGAGTCATACATTCTGTGAGATATATGACCCATAATCTTATCACATAATGGGTGCAGACCGAACAACGACAGCAGAATCTATCAACGATCGGATTGAAAAAACCGTTCCATACATAAGATACGTGAAGGGAGACAACTTAATCCCATTCTCGAGCATCCGATTGGCGCTCCTAAATAGCGCAACACTGTATCCAATAAAATCTCTTTGCACGACCTCGAGGATTCAGATTTGTGGGAATTCTTCAAGGAGAACATAGAATTCTCTTGCGCGAGTTGCTCTACAGTTTTTTTATTCGAATTGAAGAAAGAGACGCAATGTATTATGGAATCATTAGAACGGACCAACCCCCTCACCCCAGCAATCTGGTGCCGAGATTATACAGGATAATACATCCGATGAGCAGATAATGGGGATCCAACCTTTATCCACAGTGATGCATGCCCTGCTATTACATCGGTGCAGCAAGTTTAATTGAGACAAATGGTGATGCTGAGACAAATACGGTAGATCACACGCCGATTACTGAAACAGAACAATAGTGTTCCATGAATGCTTCCGTCTCTCTCTTTCGCTCTTCCTAAGTTTTTTTCTCTTTCCGCACCGTCCTCGCACGCTCACGTCATTCGTGTTCGTCCTCAGTTTTTCTGCATCTTTTTGAAGAGGTTGTTGCTGTGCTGTAAATTCGACTTGGTTGCATGGCTCCTTGCTTCCCCTTTTTCCACCCACGCGACCGTGCATCCACGAGTTGGGAGTGGATAAAACAGATTTAAAGGTGGAGGGTGCCTCGTTGCCCTACACCACGACCCCTCCCACCTCTGCATATTTCTTTTTCTACGCTAAAATTTAATTTTCATGAGTTCTCATGACTAGGAGGTAAATTTTATTTAAATTTGAATAAATTTTTTATTTTAAAATTACAGCCATTTTTTGTTAAAATTCTATATCTCCCTCCACAACCTAAACAGGTTTTTTTCGTCATCGCTTCATAAGACCCGCTCTGGCGGATGGGGAGAAATTTGATCGGCGAGCTCTCCTCGCCACATTCAATGTCACCCGCACCTCCAACCCCCCCCCCACTCCTCGGATAAAGCGAGCCATCTCAACGACCGTCTTCCACCTCACCTCATTCCGGCATCTTCTCTAACATTGCTGTATACAATCACCAAGTCCATCTACCAACCCAAGTTTGCTACATAAAGACTACCAACTATGCCGAAATTAGAGAACTTGAACCGATTGTTGCATCCCTGACTCGCACTCCAGATATTTTTGCGAAAGGTGCGGACTGTTCTCTTTATTCTACACGAAAATCAATCAAATAAACCAGCAGCCAGATAAACGTACTGCTTGAGACAGATGAATCCCAAAACAGCCACACCATGACAGACATCCGTATCCTGCTTTCTCCCAAAGTATCTCGTAACGCAGTGGAAACTTCGGGTCTTCTTCTGCCAGCCAGCGGATTAATTGTGCTCATCTAAATTTTCTTTGCGGTACATCGTGATGCATCCAGTACAAGAAGAGGAGAATCACAACCCTCAACCATCGCAATTCCTCGCCCGAGCAGCTGCTTTCAAACTATTCTACTAATGAAATACACACGCTCCGTCTATTCAATATTTAATACTTTCCAGTCTGGTACCATGGAAAGATCCACAAAAAAATAACCAAAACAATTATATTTTCATCTCTTCGTTTAGTTTCAACAAATGCGACTTGCAAGAAAATTTGGTCGCGTAGATTTACGATTTCTTCTTCACACAAGAAAATCTTGCTGCAATAGCCAAATATCCGCTCGTAAGAGTTAAGTGTTTCTACACTTAGTTTACCCAAGATTGGTACAAGGATAATTTTGATGTAGGAGAAGTTCGCATTTTCCTGTTTTCAGTTACCCGCATCACTCAGTGGCGTCGCATGCGAAACAAAGATGGTTATGGAAATATTCGTCTCACACTTGCTGCATTCTACGAACACGAAGAAGCTATTTTTAAGCAACTAGTAGACTATATTTTTGAACACACTTCATATTTGGGTGAAAATTTACCTTGGCAGCGTTTACCTCACCAACATGCAGCAGCCTGTATGTATCAAAGAGAAATCTTGTTTGTGCCCATCGCTACAAACGTTCCTCAGTCTCTCACTTAGCAAGTTTATTAAAAGTTAGATGTATCCAATACAGTTCAAATTGATAAACAACCTGCCGCTGGCAGATCAAAACCAGATTCTTCCATTCCAGTTAATGGAGCCACAGAAGCCCATTCAGATATCCTAGGAAGAGGAAGAATATGTACACGACACTGAAAATGGAGGTGCACTTGAGTCAGAATTCGTAATTTATAGTGGTCTATGTATATTTTTTCCAATTTTTGATACATTCCCCTACTGAATTTTCAACATCATTGACGGCCTTTTCTGATGGGTTTCTTTTATTATTGAGATGCATCATTACGTGCACGTACAGTTCGTAAAAAATGCTTAATGCAATTGCACCACGAGCCCCTGAACCGACAGGGTGAAAACGCGCTAAGTCCCGAGGAAAAAAATGACTTCAAATTTGTCTCTCTCGTTTATCGGGGCCTTAATTTGCCATAAGCTTCCACGGTATGATTCATTACTATGCAAATTGTACAACAGTCGTTTCTTCATGCATGCATGCACCCCACCGCAATAATTCGGGGGACCTCAACCGCCGCAAACCCGTTTACCATATATATATATATATATATTTGATACACCCCTTTTCATCGACAAAAGTCAGAATGAATGGCTATCATCCACGGCTTCTGGGTCTACACAGTGTCCTTGCAAATAAATAAATTACAATTCGGTTCATATTTATGTTTGTAAGAACTTCATAGGAAATTCTCGTTCTTTGCTTCAGTTCGTTCGGTCGGCTCATACTTATTTTCAAAGAAAAAAAGATGACGTGTCCGCCCCCTCGCAAAGCAAGCAAATTCTTCGAAGAGGTAACATGAACTTCCTTTTCCTCAAAACGCGATAGTATGCATACTCCAACCCGAAATGAGGCTTGTAGAACGCGGAAAACCGGATACATCAACCTTTTCTTATTCAGTGCATCCATGATAAGATATCTGTTAGCATTAAACTATACAGGCAGTAGCCGCAAGAATAGTGGCACAGTCGGCGACAAGGTCTTACATCGGTATTTAAAACATAAACTGCATGTCTCAAGCATGCCCATGTAATTATTATAAAATTTCAAAGAGAGTTAACGCGGCATAAATATTGAATCCAGAAAACATTCTATGATATTTAGCAGAAATAGAGGCAGTTCGGACACTTGAGGGTTGCTTATGTTGGCCCAGATAAATAATATATTTTTAAATATAATTTCGCGGGTATTCAGTTACAAGCCATTTTCTCTGCTAATTTAGAATTTTTCTGAAATATCTCCGTGTCGATAAGGTACTTAAAGCTTGATAATAGTGAGCTGGGGACATATTATGATGTTACGCTCGTAGCTTTTGAATTTTTTCCTAGAATGACGATATATTCGCATGAATAGGCCAAAATCATATTTCCTGAAATTTTCATTTGTCCTGAAACATGATCTTTTTGAATTAATTAGTACTGTAGGTGGTAAAGTATACACAGTTTTAAAACTTATAAGCTTGAATTAACGGTAGAGCAATATTTTCAGTAAACTATATCTGAAACCAATTATACTGTGGTTACTAAAAAGTATGCTAATTTAAGCCTCGCGTAAGTCATAATATTAATATTATTCTTACCTGCACGAATTTGAAAAGATAATTCACTGTTTTCCATACCTTTCTTTCGTAAAATGGTAGATCTGGTTGGGTTAAAAAATCAATCAATACACATTAAATTAACAGAAAGAATAAAGAGAAAATTAAAGAATTACAAGCTACGTTTTACTACTCTTCGCGAATGTAATTTTGGAACAAATAAATAATTCACAGATTTTAAAAAATAAAAACTTTCGTATAATTTGGCCTTTAAAGCGTGTAAATATATTACGATTACTTAAAGCTACATTTTATTTCATTTTTGGTATTGAAAAAGAATTTAATAAAAAGTATTAGCAAAGCAAGACCTGCATTAACATAATAATTAATTGGACTATATCCATAAGAATATTATATTCATTAAAACTGTTAACGATATTATTGATACATAAATAAGTATTACTTACCATAATCTTATTATGGTATTTTTTTTATTATTCTTAAATTTAATTCTTGTTGTATTTTAATGAATAAAAGTTGAATATTGTTATAATTTTCGAATAGAATTAAATACAAAATTGTTTCGTTATTTACTTGCTCTCTTTTTTACTTTTAAAAAACTTTCAACGACCGAAGAAGGACATAGAAAAATAGAACAAGTGATTTTACCCTTCATCGCTTCCATTGAATTAACGCACAATACTGTTAAATAATTTGATCTTAGATACAACTATTTTTTATAATTCACATCACTGATATTTATAAAGTAACTATAGAATTAAATGGATATTTAATCAAATTCTTGTTAAGTTAACAGAAAAATAGAACAAGAAAATAGGCCAGTTATCGCTTCCTAGCCCAACTTTTTTTTCAAACTTGGAACTAACGCCCAACATTGAAAAATACTTTGAACTTAGATTCGAATATTTTATATAATTTATGTCACAACTATTTATAAAAATCAATTCCTACAATAAAACGATATGTAATGATAAATCCATTCTACATACAATGTATGTACAATGGCTTTCTAATTACCTTCTTGATAAAAACATGTCTGGAAAATCATAATGTCAGTATGGTTTTCCAGACATATTTTATCAAGTAAAATCTTTGCAGTCTCTCGACAAAAATCTTAAACGGGGAGAGCCACCTGGCATTTTTCATTCCCCTCTCTGAGATACTAAAAAGATGGATACTTTTGTTCTAAATGTTAATATCAAAGTTGAACCATTTACAATTACCAGATGCAGTGGGCAGTTTAACTAGTCCCATGTTTTGATCAATGAAATTGAGAAACACCCGCGCATTTGCTCTCGTTACTGTGCCGTTGGGTTACGTGTTCGGGCGAATCAGGCAAGACATTGGTTTTAACGTCCTAGATTAGCAGATAATAATGTACATGATGCTGGCCAATTTTCGGCTATTAGGCAAGTCGACAACGTAACGGATTAGTTGATCAGGTCGGATTCGTCGAAACTAGGAAGGCATCCTTGATAATCGGAAAGCGGCGTGGTCTCACTTTCTCGGTCGAAAGGTTCGTAGATACTTTCATCCAGGAGGCGCGAGAGCTGCTCACGAAGTAGATAGCACCTTTCCTCAGGCGTAGGTGCCG
>JAVCKV010239290.1:0-46626 GCA_032274145.1 Herpochondria borealis | reverse complement strand
TTTTTCTAGCCTGCTGCTTTAAAAAGCCTCGCTTTAGCCCGCTAAAGCTTCGTTTTTTGCATTGCATACTAAAAAAACATACGCCAATTTTTATATAATTTAATTTGTCCTTCTACTTACCTACCTATGGAAGACATTTGGCTATCGGTATAATGATCGCTCCTAATTTAGTTTTTTGCTTTTACGAATCAAGAATCTTTCATCGGCCAAAAATGAGTCCTTGGAAACGTCGCCCTTAACCATTTCCAAAACGCCCGATCCCAAGTAAATTTATTATAATCAAAACGCATCGATTCTAGTTGTTTCAATTTAGGAAAACTTGGAGGTAATTTTTGCATACCATTAGAAGTAATATCTAAGTTTTTTAAGCGTTGGAGTCGGCCAAAAGATTCAGGAAGCAATCGAATTCGATTATAGGCGAGGATTAAATCTTCGAGTTGTTTAAGTTGACCAAACGATTCAGGCAACGTTTCTAGTTTGTTTTCCGAGAGTTTTAAACGTTTGAGTTGTTTAAGTTGGCCGAAATTAGTCGGCAAGTGCCTTAATTTAGTTTTACTAATCTCTATAATTTCAAGTGCTTTGAGCTGTCCAAACTTTGGGGGCAGTTCTTCTAAGCCACCTTCTATTATGTACAAATACTTTAGGGATTTCAACCGCCCAAAGCTCTCTGGCAACTCTTTGAGTGTGTTGCAATGACTCAAACTTAGTTCTTTCAGTATTTTTAAGTTGCCAAATTCACGAGGTAAGGTCAACATACTTTCAGCCCTTAAGTCCAATGTTTTAAGACTTTTGAGTTGTCCAAAATTTTCTGGTAAAGCTTTTAATTTTGGACAGGTTAAACTGAACCGTTCTAAATTTGAAAGTAAGGCAAGCGACGTTGGTAGTTCAAGAAAATTTGCCCCTATAATCGTCAACTCTTTCAGAGACATTAACTGACCAATATCTTCAGGCAAACTTCTGATGTCGTAATCTATGATTAGCAAGGAAGTCAAGTTTTCAAAAGCAATTAATTGCTCATAATCAATCGCTTTTTTTTCTTCTGTTTGATACAAACTCAATTGGTACACATTTAAAGGAGACTTCAAAGCCTCTTCTAAGGATTTAAACGTATATAATTCTGGAAAAATGGGCTGAATCAACTTCGTTAAATTCTGACTAAACGTTAATTTTTTCAACCGTTTCAATTGCCCTCTAGCAATAGGCAAGGTATCTAGCATTCCTGTATGCAGCGATAAGTATTCTAACTTTTTGAGCTGATGTATATTATTGGGCAATTGCTTGATTGCAGGTAGATGCAAGTTCAATATTCTTAATCGCTTCAATGTGCCAATTTCATTGGGTAGTGTTTTTATTTTAAAACTAGATAGGCTTAATTTTTTAAGTTTTTTGAGTTGGCCTATGCTTTTCGGCAATACTTCTATCGGATTTTTTTCAAGGAGCAGTTCTTCTAATTCTTGGAGATTCCCTAACTCTTCTCCGAGGGTATGTATTGGATTGTCAATTAGCGTCAGCTTTTTTAAGTTTTTAAGTTTTGTAATGCAAGCTGGTAAACTGTTTAGATTCGTCGAATGAATAGACAAAACTTCTAAGTTATCAAGTTGAGTAAGGCTTTTTGGCAACGTAGTCACCTCCTTTCCTGAAATAAGGAGTTCTTTCAGGTTCGATAATTCACCAATACGTTCGGAGATATTCGCCTCTAGGCTAAACGTCAAATCAAGTTTGGTTACCTCATGGGAATGTGCCAATGCAGAGTCGAGCACAAAAAACTCTGTTTGGGTTTGTCCCCAAAGGAAACTCGGAAAAATGATCCCTACTATTATTAATACTATTTTCATAATCTAAACGATTCACTTATCTGTTGATCCTAAGGCCCCCAATACTAAGAAAAACAACCACTTACTCAAGTTCTTTTTTTGTTGTATAACCACTTACTCAGACAAAAATCCTAATACTAAAGGTAGCACTTTTCATCAACCTATTGGAATAAATATAGCGTAGTTTTGAACATCGAACAACACTATAATACGACTCCTACATGAAACGATTTACCCTACTCCTTTGGAGCTTTTTTGCCCTTCCATTATTTGGACAAGATATTATCATTAACGAGATCCACCACTCTCCGAAATCAGAAACCTTAGAATTTATTGAATTGTACAATCGAGGTTCAGCACCTATTGATCTATCTGAATGGTCTTTCGATAAAGGCATTCAATTTAAATTCCCTTTAAAAACGACTATAGAAGCGGGCAGTTATCTTTTGTTGGCCCAAAATCCTGCTGCGCTACAAAAAGCGTATTCATTGCCCGATTCCTTCCAAATTTTAGGGCCATTCAAAGGCAGGTTAGATGGTTCTGGAGAACATCTGGTGCTAAAAAACAAACAAAAAGGCACTATTGATAACGTCCATTATAAAAATAAATACCCTTGGGATGTTAATCAAAAAGCAACAAAAAGAACAAAAGCTGAATCGATACAATTAGTCAATCCGCAATTTGACAATCGTATTGGCGCACATTGGGCAGCTCAACAAGCTAGTCCAGGTGCTGCCAATCAGCGTGTTTATACCGAAAAAACAATTCCTATCATCAAAAGCATTCGCCACTATCCTCTAGCGCCTCAATCCAATACTTGGGTAACCGTTCGTGCCAATGTTCGAAATGCGACTCAAGTTGAATTGCATTATCAAGCCGTCCAACCTGGGCAGTACATTGCTTTGGCAGATAGTGCTTATCAAGACAACTGGCAAATCATTGGTATGTCGGACAATGGTCAACAAGGTGATAAAATTGCCTTGGATCGTGTTTTTACAGCTCAAATTCCAGCAAAAATACAACAGCATCGTCATTTGATTCGCTATAAAATTATTGCAAAGGGAGACACCACTTTTCGAGCACCACGTGTTTCTGATCCACAACCTAATTTTGCCTACTACACCTATGATCAATTGCCCGACTATCAAGGACATAGTTTTGAACCCTTGCCTGAACTACCCGTTTGTCAGTTATTGGCAAAGGCAGATGACGTACAACACTTGATGTTCGAATACGAAAAAAGAGACTACAAAGCTACTGGAACCGTTGTTTACAATGGTCAAGTGTACGATCATGTCGGTTTTCGTTCAAGAGGATTCAAAAATAGACACAGTCGCAAGAAACGTAATTTAAAATTCAACTTTCATAGCAACCATCCTATTGAAGTTCAAAATGACTTTGGAAAAACCTACAACACGAAGCGCGACAAACTGGTTCTTTCTGGAGGTTGGTTGTTGGATCAACCCAACTTGCACGGTTTGGGAGAGTCGGTGCTATATCGCTTATTTACGCTTCAAAATAGCAGTGCTTGTCATGCGGATTACTTACATCTTCGAGTCGTACAACACCAAGAAGAATCAGACAGTAGCAAAGGCGATTTTTGGGGCTTGTATCTAATACTAGAAAATTTTGATGCTGATTTTCTCAAAACACATGATTTGCCTGATGCGAATGTTTATTCTTACAAACCATTCAAAACTCGACATCAATCGAATAAAAATAGGACGCTCCAAAAGAAAATTTATACCCAATGGGACAGCAGTTACGCACAGTCTCATCCAGAAAAATGGTGGAAAGAACAATTGGATTGGGACAATTACATGGGCTTTTTGATTGGTAATGAATTGGCTGGTAATCGTGAAACAGGTTATCGCAAGCAACATTGGTGGACCGAGTATCATCATCCAAAAAAAGGCTGGCAATTTTTCCCTTGGGATTTGGACAAAACATGGAACAGTTCTAGAGGCAAAAGTACGATCTCTTATAGTATTTTCACCAAAGCATTTGAACATCCTGCTTTAGAGAAAACGTACAAAAATCAATTGCGCTCGGTCTTAGATTTATTATATAATGAAGAACAAGCTTTTCAATTAATTGACGAAGAAGCCCGATTGATTTTTAATAAAAAAGCGCCTTACTCTTTCGCTGATCTAGATAAATTACGTTGGGGACACGATTATGAAGGTGGTTTTGGAAACCAAGTAGACTACTTAAAAACATTTGTTCGCAAACGTAGGGCTTACATTTTGAAAAAACAGTTGGACGATGTCATTCCAGAAAACCCAACATTAACGTATACAGGCGAGGCAAATTATCCTTTAGAATCCCTACAATTCCAATGCAATGCTATCGACAGTCAAGCCGTGACCCTTCAATGGCGCATTGCAGAAGTTAGTGCGAACAATAATTTTTATTATAAAAACAAAAAAGCAAAATACTACGAAATTGCTACGCTTTGGGAACAAACCGATAGCAGCCTGCAAACCAATATCCAAATTCCAAAAGGCTTTTGTAAAGCACAGCACAGTTATCGTATTCGAGTCCGTGTGATGGATACCTCAGGGTATTATAGTCACTGGTCAACAGCAATAGAGTTTATTCCAAGTGCTCCAATGCAACCTACTGGCGAAGCTTTGGTAATTAACGAATTACTATTTAATCCTGTAGATGGTTTAGCGTTTATTGAACTTCACAATACCAGTGCTACTTCAATTTCTTTAGAAGATTTTGCTTTTTGTAAAGGTATCCGATATAATTTTCCTACTAATGCTAAAATTGAGCCTTATGGTTATTGGGTCTTGACCAATGATCCCGTTTTATTTGAAGCTAAGTATGGTTTCAAAGCAGAAGCCGTTTATAAAGGACAATTGTCTAAAAATGGCGAAACGGTGGTGCTCATCAATCCTTATGAAACAACCGTAGACAGTTTGAGTTATTCGGCTCAATGGCTCAATAATGAAAGTGGCGAAGGCATCAGTTTAGAGTTAATCAAAAGCGACAGCGATAATACTTTGGCTTCTAATTGGCAACTTTCTTATGCCTCATTAGGAACACCTGGAGCGGTCAATTCTAGTTTTTTGTCTGTTGCGGTGCAAGAAGAATGGAATATTGCTTTCTATTTAGTATTACTCTTTAGTTTGGTTGGTCTTGGTTGGATTCGTCGATCAGCAATTATAATTAAATTTTGACGCAGATTCCGCAGGTTTACGCAGATTAAAAGCAGATCTTAATTATAACATCTGTGTAAATCTGCGTTTTCTGCCTTTTTTGCCTAAAAAAATCTTATTCAATTGCCAGCAACTCTTAATTCTAATTAAACAAAACAAAGCGCCTTACCACCTAATTCGCATAAAAAATGATGCTTTATAGATTTTCAAAGACCATTTGCAACCAATCTGAATTCGCCAAGGCTTTGGATTCGTTCAATTCGATTCCAATAGTCTGGTGTTCTTTTTCAAATTTAGTTTTTGCGATAAAACCCTTTTTTTCACGCAACGCTTCTATTTTTTTAGCCAATTTTAGATAATTAAGGTAGACCTCTTTTCTGTATTCAGATAGCTTTTTGTTTCGTCTGATGTAAATACGAAAAGCATTAATCAAGGCCTCAAAGGGTTCAGATTCTTCTAATTCGTAATAACTTTTGAGCTGAATATCTTTCGCGCCAAGATGATAGGTGTCGTCTGTAAACTCCACTTCGTGTAAGGAGCGCAAAGCCTTCGCATATTGGCCAGTGGCATAATAGAATGCGGCTAAATTATAAATGTAGGCATTCTCTCGTACTTCTTTTTTGAGTTGTCTTTTGGTGTTATGAATAAAGGTTTCTGTCCATTCATAATCTTTGAGCCGCACTCCTACCGTCACCATATTTTTATAATCTCGCTCGTCTAAGTAACCATCTTTTAGCAAGATGCCTGTTCTGAGTTGTACTTTGTATAAATCCAAAAACTCTTGATAATAGGCACTCTGTCCAGAGTTAATTTTTCGAATGCAATAATTTTCAACATAATCATAGATTAACTTGGCTTCTTCTTTTGAGAAATGCTGCACTTCCATTTCCAAGCCCTCTTTTAAAATAAAGTAATTGGCTTCCTCTTCTTCTGTCAGCATTTTTAGCACTTTATAATAAACCCAAATACTTGGACAATCTTGATAGCGTGCTTTATTTTGATCTAAATGTTGCTTCAACCCTTCTATTAAGTAACAATTATAATTGGCCTTAATAACAATATTTCGACTCGCCATGTCGCAAGCTATTTGCAATTTAGACGATAAGTAATAACGATCCAATGCATTGCTTTTGAGTTGCAAATTTTCATCTGGATCACGGCTTGCTTTTTCGAGAAAAAGCGCGTCCATTTCATCAAAAAACAAATATTGCTCTAAGTACAACTGGCTATCCTTATACAAATAGCGTTTTTGTAAAGCTTGATGTTGACGAATGCCTGCGGGAATTTGTTTTGTCAAGGCTCTCTTGCGCAAATTTTTGAGCGTTGCTGTTTTTTGTTGCAACGGATTTTTTTCCATTTCCAAATAAGCTAAAAAATCACAGAGTAGTTCTAACAAATAAGACCTTATATTATAAAAGTGCTTGTCGTCCAATTTTTCAGAGGAGCGCTTCAAGGCTGTTTGCACTTGTACTTTCGCTAATTTATCATCTTCAAAATCAGGTGCAAAACGCATCAAATAGTGATATAAGACCAAGACATCTTGATGCTTATTGAAGAAAGGCGATTCAACATATTTTTGAAAACGGTTGCGCTCTCGTGCATTCAATTGCCTTAAAATTAAAATTAGCTTGCTCTTTTTCATAACAAAAGTCTAGATACAAAATCAACAATCACTCAAAATAGCACATTTAAAGCACATTTCAATTATATTACAAAAACAAAAATCTGATAAATATATTTTTTTGTACTTTCTTAAGCCTATTCCCTATCGTATATTTGTAATGTGGAAAAACAAGAACGGTATTTTTAGCATTTCCACTCTACTAAAACAATCTATAGTCTATAGAAAAATAATAACAATGAAATCAAATCTTCACATCTTCAAAACCATTTTTCGCACACTTATCCTCCTAGTAAGTGTTGCTTTGTTTCCTCACAATTCTGAAGCCTCCCACTTTGGGGGCGGGGAGATCAATTATCGTTGTTTAGGCTTCAGTGAATACGAGGTATCCTTAACCGTCTACAACGATTGTTCTGGTGTTCCTCCATTCACGTTTGTTAATATAAGCTATCAATCGTCCTGTGGTAACGGTTTTGCAACGCTTTCACAACAAGGCATCGCTCAAGATGTTAGCCCTTTATGTCCATCTGTCCTCCCCTTATCTACTTGTAATGGCGGTGGATACCCTGGTGTAAGCAAAACGGTTTACATGGATACGATCACGCTTCCTGGTAATTGTACCGATTGGAAATTCATTTATAGTAATTGTTGTCGAAATACAGCAACGACCAACATCAACAATCCTGCTGGAACCAACATCGTACTGACAGCTGATTTGGATAATTTATCGTATTTATGCAATTCCAATCCTCGATTTTTGAACTCAGGGGTGGCCTTTGCTCAATTCAATCAGCCTTTTATTTACGATCCTCATGCAATTGATGACGATGGCGACGACTTGCGTTTTCGTTTGGTAGCAGCCATGCAATCACCTGGTGTACCTGTTTTTTATATTGGTGGATTTAGTGGCCCGCAACCCATTATAGAACCCTTTGTTTTGGATAGTATGAATGGTAGAATGAGCTTCACACCAACTGCTGCACCTGGCGATTATATCATTACCTACCGTGTCGAAGAATACCGTAATGGTGCCTTGATTGGAGCAACGCTTAGAGAAGTAAAAATCACTTATTTCTATGCTGGCTTACACAACAATAACCCTCCTACCTTTGCAGCGAGTAATATTACTGGAGGTTTTAATGTTGGAGATAGTATTTATATATGTTCAGGTCAACCGCTTACTTTTGATATAACGGTAACCGATGCCGATGCGACAGATTCTATTCACTTGATCTCTTATGATGTTCAAGAAGTTACTACTGGTGCTACCTTTACTTCTTCTGGTGTTAATCCAGTTACTGGAACATTTAATTGGAGCAGTCCAACAGCAGGTGTTTACGAAGTTGGCTTTATTGTACAAGATCCCAACTGCCCGATTACTGCTAGTCATCAATTGTTTACCATGACTATTTTTGTCCAAAGTTCTGGCCCTGCCATAGGAATTACAGATCAATTCTTGTGCTCTAGCCCCAACATTACGGTTACTGCAGGAGGTACCTTTGGCTCTTACATTTGGAGTACAGGCGATACCACAGCATCCATAGTCGTAGATACCGCAGGTATTTATTGTGTCACAACAACAGGAGCTTGTGGTACATTTGGAAGCTGCGTAGAAATATTTGACGAACCACAAGTAGAAGTATTTGGAGGCAATAGCGATACAACGATTATTCAAGGAGATAGTATTCAGTTATTTGCTACCCTTAGTAATGGTCTAGCTTCTGATTTATTCTACTCTAAAGATACAGCTCATTCTATACCAGCTGGCAGTGTCACTACAGTACCTATTTTAGTTTCTAATTTGTTCCCTACAATATTGGATTCAGGTTCTGTAGTTGACGTTTGTCTCGACATCAGCCAAGCCTACGCAGGAGATCTTGATGTGTATTTGGTTGCTCCTAATGGAGCAATGATTACCATGAGCACCAATAACGGCTCGACTGGTTATTTTCAGAACACCTGTTTTTCCATTGATGCAACGGATTTAATTGCCAATTATAATGCTAGTAACATCCCCACAGATTCTAGCTTTGTTCCAGAAGGTCCTTGGGATCATTTTTATGGCGGAGTTGCCACCAACGAATGGCAATTAGCGATTCGTCATGATGCGGTAGGTAATCCAGATGGTATTTTAAATAACTTCTCTATCCAATTTGGTGGAGGCTACGATTACAACTGGACACCTAATTACAACATATCTTGCGTTGATTGTTCCAATCCTTGGGTTTGGCCTGATGTAACAACCTCTTATGTCATAGAAATGACCGATGGTGCCAATTGTACTACTTTTGACACGGTTACTGTTTTCGTCTTAGGGCCAGATCCTATTGATACGCTATATTATACTACTGGACAAGATTCTACGCTTTTGCTTTGCCCTAGTTTTCCAGCACACATGGCACTACCTCCAGCGATGACCGTCATCATGGCGCCATCTTATGGAACTATTGTACCAAGTATTAATTTTTCTTGTTTCGAATATGTCGCGGATAGTTCGGCACAAGTTACTGATACCTTCATCGTTGTCTTTTGTGACACGGCTATTTGTGACACGACCGTCTATATTGTCACTATTGCTTCTTGTGTATGGGCTGGTGATACCGACACCGATCAACTAGTCAATAACTTTGATCTATTACCGATTGGATTAGGTTATGGTCAAACAGGAGCTGTTCGTCCAAATGCAGATTTAATTTTCGATTGTGAAATACATAGAGATTGGGGCGTAGCGACACCTATAACAGGGATTGATTACAAACATAGCGACTGTGATGGAAATGGAACGGTCCATGCTTTAGACACCCTTGCTATCATTCAAAACTGGGGACAATTTTATATCAAAAATGGTCCTTCTACCCTACCTCCTCCAATCAATCCAATTCCTCTGTATACTTCTTATTATCAAACAATAGAAGGTGCAACGATTCAAGTACCGATTATGCTTGGAGATTCCGTTAATCCTGTTGACAGTGCTTATGGTGTTGCATTCACGATCAATTATGACCAAACGTTGGTAGACAGTGGTTCTGTTTTTGTCAGTTTCAATCCTTCATGGATGGGCAACATCAACAGCGACATGATTTCGGTGAACAAAGACTTTTACCAGCAAGGACAAATTCAAGCAGCCGTGAGTCGTACGGATCAAACACATCGCAACGGATTTGGACAAATTGGATTTATCCAAATGACCATCAAAGATGATATCATCAAAAAGTCAGCAAACATCCATTTGAACATGCACATTGATAATGTTCGATTGATTACAGATCAAGAAGTCAATATACCAACGGTTCCTGTCTATACTTATATTCTAATTCTTGATTCTACTACGATTACAAACAATCCTATTATTACTGAAAAAGAAGCACAGTTGGACATTTTTCCAAACCCAAGTTCTTCTATCGTTCACTTGCAGAGCAAACATGCTATTATTGATCAATTTCAAGTAATCAATGCAACAGGGCAAGTAATTTTGGATCAAGTTGTTGAAAATAATCGCACACAATTCTCTGTTCAGCGTTTAACTCCAGGCATGTATGTCATTCGAGTTCAAACAGACAAAGGCTTGTTTAATCGAAGAATTATAGTTCGACATTAAAACATCAACACCTTTCCTTAAAATAGTTTTTAAAGCCACTTTAGCTTGTCCTCCACAAGTTTAGAGTGGCTTTTTTTTTATATTTGAATTCTAGCGAATCATTGTACATCTACCTGATTTTTTTTATATTTGTATTGATATTGAATTATAGCCTTATTAATCTCCTTCCCCCATTTCATTAAAAATAATTATCAGACTAATTAAACGATACACCTTTAAACAGGTAATATTCCTCTTTGATTTACCTCGGTAATATTCCATTCGACTTGCAGTTCAACCATTATGCAACTCATTCAAGCTGGATTACATGCTAAATTACCGCCCAATATTAAAAGACGCGTCTTATTAATCAATAGACTCTGTATTTCTGTGTCTTTAGTCTGTCTGTGGCTTGCTATTATTTGTGCTACTTCCCAAGTCGACGTACTCTTAATAGCCTTTTTTTTCCAAAATAGTATTGCTTATTTAGCTCCTATTGCATTCAATCATTATCGTAAATATAATGTCGCTATAATGTTTAGCATTATGTTTACTAATCTTATTGTCATCGTTTTTTGTGTTTTATTTGGTTTAGATAGTGAGATTCAATTGTTGTTTCCGATTGTTGGTGCTTCTGTTTTTATACTTTTTGATAAAAACACATTTCAAAAAATAGCCTTAGCTGCTTTTCCTGCTATTTTATGGGTACTTACTTATTTGTATTGCAGCACACATAGTCCTTGGCTTACGATTGAACCTTCCGTTTTGCTCTTTTTATCATATACCAACAAGTTTCAGCTTTTCTTTTGGACCGTCCTTTTTTTGTACTACTCTAATTCCATTAGTGAAACGTATATTTCAGACATTGAAGCTCAAAAAAAACAGGTTTTCCTGAAAAACAAGCAATTAGAACAATTCAATTTTATTGCAACCCATGAGCTTAAAACACCGATTGCCAACATAGAAGGTTTTTATAATTTATTATATACTGAATTAGAGCGGCCAAATCAAGAAGTTGCAGAATTGTTACATGGGCTTCATCGAGGTGTCCTACAAGCAAAGGGCATTCTGATAGAATTAATTAATGTGATCAATGAAATGACCGTTATCGAAGAGGCGGATGAAATTCATTTGGTCTCTATTGCAGAAGAAGTCAAAGGTCTTTTCAAAGAAGTAATTCAAGAAAAAAACGCCACGATTCATACCGACTTCCAGGCCTATCCTTCTATTACGTTTGGGAAAAGAGGTATTCTACACATTCTAAAAAATCTAATTAGCAATGCCTTAGATTACAGCAGTCCCAATCGCTCCCCAATTATCTATATTAAATCAACTGTTCAAGGTGACTTTATAGTCCTTTCTGTCCAAGATAATGGGGTTGGCATTGATCCTACTCAACAAGAAAAACTATTTGGCTTATTCCAGAAGTTACACCACGATGTCGAAAACTCAGGTGTTGGACTATTTTTGATCAAACAATTGGTAGAAAGTAATGGTGGGCATATCAAAGTTCAAAGTGAATTAACAAAAGGAAGCACCTTTAGTATTTTTTTACCTAAAATTTTTATCTTGTAAAAAAATGATTTGACCGATGAAAAAATTTAAAAAAATATTGTTGGTAGACGATGATGAGTTGACAAACTTACTCAACAAAAAAGCAATCCAGCGTGCTGACTTTGCTGAAGTTGTTCATGAAGTTTTAAATGGAAAAGAAGCTATAGAATATCTGCATTCGAATAAAGATGATATGCCAGACCTGATTTTCTTAGATATTAACATGCCAATAATGAATGGTTTTGAGTTTTTGGAAGATTACAACAAAAACTTTATTGAAAATAACAATACGATCATTTTAATGATGCTAACCACTTCTCTTAGTATGGAGAACCAACTTAAAGCAAAAAGCGAATTTGAAGTATCCGAATATATGCATAAGCCTCTTACTGTAGATAAACTTGAACTCATCCGAAGTAAATATATGAATGATTAAAACGGAATCATTTTTGTAAATAGGTTCTTAGATTTTAATTTTTGACAGACAAAAAAGACACGCTAAAGTATAATTTAAATTCGTATAGAATAAATAAAGTAACACAGTGAGCATCGACCCCGTTTTTCAGATTTTCGATAAAATAAAAGCAGAAGAGGGCCCTGATTTATTACAGGCCATGATTGCTATCTTTCAGCGCCGTATCCCAGTTGATATTATCGCGATTGAAGCAGCGATTAAAGCAAAAAACTTGATCGAGCTCAAACAAAAAGCACATTTAATTGCAGGCTCTATGAGCAGTTTGTATTTCGAGAAAGGTTATTTACTCGCAAAAACTGCCGAACAAGCCGCAGAACAAGGGCCTACGACCTTTGCAATTAAAGAAGCAACACACTTGATAGACTATCTCAATACTAGTCTTTTAGTTATTAATAATTATAAGTTATAATGCATGAATATTAAGCAACTTACTACTTTAATCGTCGAAGACGATATGCTTTATGCGATCAAATTAAAACATTGGCTAACTCTACAAGGTGTGAAACGAGTTGACATTGTTGAATCAGCAAAAGCAGGAAGTAATCATCTTCTTAAAAATCAGCCCCACATTATTTTTTTAGATAAAAATTTACCCGATTCCAAAGGAACGGAAATCATACCTTTTTACAAAAAATCATCTTCTGATTCTACCATTATACTCATGTCTGCCAAATATAAGATAGAAGATGTTGCTTTGGGTATTCAAGGAGGTGCCGACTACCTTTTTGATAAAAATACAGTTACCAAAGATGCAGTTAAAAAGATGCTTGATGCTTCTATTTTAGCAAAAACAAAAGACAAAAGCATCTGGAACATTCTAAGCATCTTTTCTACACCAAAAGTTCAAAAAAAAGAGCTTAACATTGCTATTGTAGAAGATGATGAGTTGTTCTCCTATCACTTGGGTTGGCTTATTAAGCAAAAAGGCAAACAAAGTATTAAGGTAGCTAGTTATTCCAATGCAACAGATTTTTATCACTCTTATTCCAAAGTTCAGCATGATATTGTTTTCTTAGACTACTTTCTTCCTGATACAACAGGCGAAAATACGCTAAAGTATATCAAAGAGAACTATCCAGAAACACGCGTAATTATGCTCAGTTCTCAAGAATCTACCGAAACGGCTTTAAAGCTCAGTAATTTGGGCATCGAAAATTATATTGTAAAAAATAAGGATTGGACCTCTCGCTTAAAAACCGTCATAGAAACGATGGAATTATAACAAAGGCCTGCTTCTTTATCTCTATTTTTCTGATGCTACAATAGAATTAAAAATAGCGGTTACTTGTTCCAAACTAAACGGTTCACGACGTGCGGCAGTAGTACTAAAACTAAACGACTTATTGCCTTGTACTCTAAAATAAGCAAAGTTATAGGCTTTGGTTGTATCTCCTGGTGCCTGTACTTCATAAATAAACCCACATTTTGAATCTTGTACCATCCGCTGAAAGGTCGTATTCGTCAATTTAATATCTGCTAATGCCTCGGCAGCCAATTGGCTACAACTCGGAGAGCTTGCATTTTGGCTATAAATTTGAACATAGTAATCGGTTCCTTCTACAACTATATCTTGCAAAAAATTATCAGACCGATTCGTCACTTTCGCATCTTCTGGCGCTTGAATGGCAATAGGTAAACCGTGTTGGAGCAAATTTAGCTGTTTCGGAAATATTGTCGATTGCGTCGCTCCTCCTTCTTGACAAGCAACCAATCCAAAAAATAAAAATCCTGTGATAAATAACAATTGGCTTAACTTCATGAATCTTTTTTTTCTTAATTAGAATATTTTAATAGTTTTTACCTTTTTGAACTTTCTACAAAATTCAAAAACCTTTTTGTTAAATTACAAACTAATTTGAATCAAGGATTGAATAATTAAATTTTAACAACTCTTTAGCCCAAAAGTGGCGTAAATCTGTCCTATTGATGTATTTACGGCTAAAATTGGCTAAAATTAATCCCTCTTTTGAGTCTATAACTATTTAATTGGTACGATTTGCACCGCTAAAGAATGTTTATTGTAGTAATAATATTTAAAGGTAATTTCACAAAGGTAAAAAACTTATTAAATTTGTGCTTATTCTAATGAATTAGGGTTTTCTTAAAAGTTTTGGGAACTCTTTTTTTCATTTAAGGATTAAGAATAATTCCATGTGAATTTTTGTCGCTTTTAATTAATTATAAAATAATTTCAATCATGACCTTACCAACGCATTACAATCCTCAGGATTCTGAGTCGAAATGGTATCAGTATTGGATGGACAAAGGTTATTTCCGCTCCACACCAGATGAGCGCGAACCTTATACCATCGTTATCCCTCCACCAAACGTGACAGGGGTGCTACATATGGGCCACATGCTCAACAATACCATCCAAGACGTCTTAATCCGCAAAGCCCGCCTTGAGGGCAAGAACGCTTGTTGGGTTCCTGGAACCGATCACGCCTCTATTGCAACGGAAGCGAAGGTTGTGAAACAATTGCGTGAAAAAGGCATCAAAAAAAGCGACCTCAGCCGAGAGGAGTTTTTGAAATATGCTTTTGAATGGAAAGATAAATACGGTGGTCTCATCTTAGATCAACTCAAACGATTGGGGGCCTCTTGTGATTGGGAACGTACGCGTTTTACGATGGAAGACAGCCTGTCGAAATCTGTTATCAAGGCCTTTGTTGATTTGAACCGTAAAGGCTTGTTGTATCGTGGCTTGCGGATGACCAATTGGGACCCTGCAGCTCAAACCGTTTTGTCGAACGAAGAAGTGATTCATACTCAAGAAAATTCTAAACTATACCACGTTCGTTATCGGGTTGAAGGTACAGAAGACGAATGGGTAACTATTGCTACAACTCGTCCAGAAACAATTTTGGCAGATGCTGCTGTTGCCATTCATCCAGATGATGAGCGTTACACGCATTTGAAAGGAAAAAAGGTTATCATTCCAATGGTTAACCGTGTTGTTCCAATTATTTTTGACAAATACGTTAAAATGGATTTTGGAACAGGCGCCTTAAAGGTTACGCCTGCACATGATATGAACGATTATGACATCGGATTACGTCATAACTTGGAAGTGATCGATATGCTGCATGACAATGGTCGTGTAAAAGGACCTTTCTATGTTGGTATGGATCGTGAAGATGCTCGCAAACAAATTGCGAAAGATCTAAAAGCACAAGGCCATATTGTTAAAATTGAAAATTACCAAAATAGTGTTGGTCGTTCGGAACGTACAAATTCTGTTGTTGAACCTAAGTTGACCAAACAATGGTTCTTGAAAATGGATGGCTTCTCTGAAACTGCCTTAAGTGCCGTTGAAAATGGAGAGGTTAACTTTTTGCCTGATCATATGATCAATACCTATCGCAATTGGTTGAAGCCCGAAAATGTTCGCGATTGGTGTATTTCTCGCCAGTTGTGGTGGGGACAACAAATTCCTGCTTGGTATTTAAAAGAAGATAAAGAACAATTTTTTGTTGCAGAGACGGCAGAAGAGGCTTTGGCGATTGCTCAAGAACAATTAGGTAATCCTGCCTTGACTTTGGAGGATTTGGAGCGCGATGAAGATGCTGTTGATACTTGGTTCTCTTCTTGGCTTTGGCCCATGTCTGTTTTTGATGGTTTCGAAGATCCTACAGAATTGAAATACTACTACCCAACCAACGTTTTGGTTACGGGCTGGGATATTATGTTTTTCTGGGTGGCTCGTATGATTATGGCAGGCTACGAATGGTCGGGCGATTTGTTGGGCGAAGATTTGGCAAAAAGCAAGGGCGTTTTCCCATTCAAAGATGTTTACTTTACAGGAATGGTTCGAGATAAATTGGGTCGCAAGATGTCTAAATCCTTGGGCAATTCTCCCGATTCTATCAAATTGATTGACAAATACGGTGCAGATGGCGTTCGCTATGGTATTTTGTCTGCTGCTGCTGCTGGAAATGATGTTATTTTTGATGCGGAGTTTACTGATAAGAGTAAAACGACTATCAAAAACGAATCGGATCTGTGTAATATGGGTAGCAAGTTTTGCAATAAAATGTGGAATGCGTTACGTTTGCTCAAAGAAATGCCTGTTGCAGCACAAGCTAAAGATGAACGTACGGCTCAAATCAATGCCTTTGCAATTAAGTGGTTGGAACAAGAATACAACAAGACTGTACTTAGCCTAGAGAAGAGTTTTGAAACCTATCGCTTATCAGAAGCAGCGAAGACTTTATATAATTTTATTTGGACAGATTTCTGTTCTTGGTACTTGGAAATTATCAAACCTGATTACCAACAAGCAATTGATCAAGCAACATTAGATACAACAATTGATTTCTTTGAGAAATTCATGACCTTGTTACATCCTTTCATGCCTTTTGTTACCGAAGAAATTTGGTCGAATTTGCGTGATAATCGTACAGAAGGCAATGACTGTACGATTAGTACTTGGCCTACTGCTACATCCTTTGATGAAAAGTTCTTGTACAATACGTCTATTATGAAGGACTTGGTTTCATCAATTCGTGATACACGTAATAAAAACAAACTGAAGCCTAAAGACATTTTGGATTTGTTGTATAAAAACACACCAGCAGCACAAGCCTTCTTAGCAGAACCAGGGATCAAAGAGGCCATCGAGCGTATTGGTTATGTTAATCTAGCACCAACAGAAAGCGATGACCATCAAGGCGCAAGTATTATTGCTGGTACAGAGAAATACTATTTAATTTTTGTACAAACGGTTGATACAGCAGCTGAACTCAAAAAGTTAAATGCTGAGTTGAAACAAAAGAAAGGTTTTGTTTTTGGTTTAGAGAAAAAATTGGGCAATGAAAAATTTGTCGCTAAAGCTGCACCTGAAGTTGTTGAAAAAGAACGCAAAAAATTAGCAGATGGCTTGGCAAAAATTACACTTTTAGAAGAAAGTATTGCGAAGTTGAACTAAGAATAGTTTCAATTTTAGCTAAAAAAATTAAGGATTAAAGTGCTGTCTTATCAGAACTTTAATCCTTTTTTTTGCTTGTTCTAAACAAAAAAAGCCAGCAAGGTCACTACTCCTCGCTGACACAAAATTACACAAACATCTTTTTTTGAATGGTGAATTTTAAATTTTGAATGGTGAATGTTTATAGCGGTGCTAATTTAAAATTCACCATTCAAAATTCAAGTCTATTGTTTTACAAACTTCTGTATTAGTTCTTCTCCATTATCCAATGCAATACGAATACAGTACACCCCTGCCGATAGTTGCTCCACATGATGAAGCGTTAACACTTGGAACGAAGCGACATCAACACTTAACTGATGCAATACTTGACCATTCAACGAAAGGACCTGAATCGTTGAACGCTTAACAGTCGAAGGCAATTCGCCAAAACGAATATGGAGTTCATCTTGACTAGGGTTAGGGTAAACAGCTACCTCTAAATCTGTATTGCTCACAGTACGACGTCCTTCTACCGCCTTCGTATCAGAATAACTGACCGTTCCATCAAAGTCAATTTGTTTCAAACGATAATAAGAAACACCAGAATAACTATTTTCATCAATTTTAGCATAATAGTTAGTGACGACTGTTGTTCCATTTCCATCAACAAAAGCAATCGCTTCAAACACCTCTTCTAAGGCCAACATGCGTTCAATATAAAAACCTTTATTATTCAGTTCACTTGCGGTAGACCAATCGAGTTGAACAGCGTCGGCATTGATGCGCACGGCTTCAAAGCCTAACAACTCTACTGGTAAATCAGAATTCAAAGCCGTATTGACAACAACCAGTTGAGAGAAAGAGGTTAAGTTATTGGTTGCATTATAACCAACAGCACCATTCGTACCCGCAACAGCATTATCTGCACCTCCAAAAGTAGTTCCCCAAGTACCACCAAAAGCTCTATCTACACGCTTGTACAATTGAAAAGGCGAAGCTGCTTGAGCCATCCCAACATCACTCGAAGCAATGTAATTCATCCGATTAAACGTGATATCATTTAAAGGGGAAAAGCTACTATTAGCACCATAATTATTAACAACAAAATATTCGTTGTCTACATCCCCCGAAAGCGTTTCATAACCATGTGGTTTTTCAGTTTCTAAACGAGAGATCACAATTTCTCCATTGGGAGTTGTTGTCCCAAAATCAATACGAACTCCTGTATTTGGAAACGTATACACACCACTTACTCCAATGGTCAGACGATCAGATGTTCCTCCTGCTACGGCAACTTCAGAGGCTTTATAGGCCGTAGCAGCCATATTTTGAGTCGTTGCATTATTGGTTCCTGTTGCATCTTTTACGCCTCCTACGGTTCCAACAGCATCGTCGTTATTAAATTGATAATACGCCTGTAGTCCTATCTCATTTCCTTTGAGTGTCAGGTGCATCTTTTCACGAATTTCAGATGGAGTACGCACCACATTCCAAATTCTAAATTCATCCATACTCCCATTAAAAAGATTTTGGGGGCCAGCACTTCCTCTTGCTCCAATTCTAAAAGGAAATGGATTTTGATCTAAATCTAATCCTGTATAAGTAACCGTTCCCGATAAAACCCCATTGATATACATAGCATAGTCATCTCCAGAACGAGTTACAGCAACATGATACCAAGCACCTGTGCTGATAGATCCAGCTGGAGAAGTGATTCCTGTACCCGTAAAGTTCGTACCAAAAACAAACCTAAGGCTATTAGACAAATGATCTAGTCGTATTTTATGCGAATTTCCTCCTGAAACATCTTGGCCAAAAAGCATTGTTGTAGAAGCATTATCACTCTTAAACCATGTTTCAAATGTAAAATCTGACGTTCCCAAACCTAAGGCTGTTGTTGGCTCGATATAATCATTAGAACCATCCAAATCGTACATATTTCCACGTACATCACTAATCAACTCATTTGATTCTTGGACAATCATAAACTGGCCAGTCAAGCTAATTTTCCCAAAACCAACAGAAGTAGCAGTCACAGAATGAGCTGTAGCAATCTTCGTCCAATCTCCATCAGCATTCATGGCTCTCCAATAAAGGCCATATTTAGTTGGATCTAAATTTATAAAAGTAGCCGCAGGAAAGGTAAAGGTATAATCCACTAATTGAGTTGCTGTAGCGGTAGATTTATTAACCGTCCAAATGGGATTTTGTATGATATTAACGCCATTTACACCAACTGTTCCATTTGGAGTAAACTCTTGATAAGTTACGGTATAGTCTTGTACTCCAGAATGAGCGAAGAAACGCATATTTAAGTTTGCTGCCGCAAAATTTTGTGTACTAACTCCTGCTGGAACGGTAGCAATACTTTGACTGTTAGAATTAGTAGCAGCATCATTTCCAACATTAACACTAGAGGCAACCCAATCCGTTGCAGGATCCATAGTCGTTAAGGTGCCATCATTACCGTTACCTGTTTTATCTGTTAAAATAGAAGAGCCAGTTCCATCATTCATTTGATAGTAAGCCAATAAATCAGTTTCACAACCATCTAATGTTAGGTGCATATTTCCTCGAATTTCATCAGCAGTACGAGCAAGGTTCCAAATGCGGACCTCGTCTATTTTTCCATTCCAATAGTCTGTATTATTTTCATTATTACCTATATAAAGCTCAGAAGTATTAATTTGTATTCCGTTAGAGACAGCCTGAGCGGCTTCCTCTACTCCATTAATATATAGGCGAAGTGTTACACCATCATAAGTCATTGCGATATGGTACCATGCTCCTACAACTGGAACGGTAGTAGATGAAATAGTCGTTGCTGCTACACCTTCATTATTTATCACTGCTCGGAATAAATTAGTCCCATTACTAAAATCTAAGACCACATCTCTTTCTAATGTAGCTGACTTCCATTTCCCCAATATTCCGGGGAATGGTGCACTTGGATTTAGGGTATTTAAAGTAACCCAAGATTCTAATGTAAAAGAAGTGTTTATTGACGTAATTCCTGTTCTTACATGATCATTTGAACCATCAAAATCTAGTGCATCTCCTCGTAGAATATCACCAGTACATTGTGCAAAAGTTATGTTATTCAACAATAATAAAAATAGAAGAGGTAAAATAATTTTCATATTCGTTTTGGTTTGATTTGAGAAATATTTTCGTGATAATGGTGTGGTGTTACTCAATTGTGATTTGAGAAAATTCATTTTGTGTAATTTTTTATACCTTGTGTTTGTTTTAATCTTGATATCGACTGCAATATCCGTCAAATACAAAAGAAAAAACCACCAAAAAGCAGGACAAAACCATCAAAAAGTCACCGTATGATAATTTTGAAGCATATTTTGTTCTTTTACGCTTTTTCATCCCTCTATTATTTATCTACTTTTTTATACTAATTACTATTGAGGGCATTTATGTTTATTAGACTATTTTTCATCTTATTTCTTTGTTTTGCTAGTACTATAATCTTTGCACAAGGCTATAGTTTCAGTAGTCGTACATTGACCGCAAAGGATGGATTGGCGAACTTTATTTTCAACGATGTTTTTGTTGACCGAGATGGTTTTGCTTGGATTGCGACAGAGTATGGTTTGTATCGATACGATGGACAGGAATTCAAATTATTCACGAAGGAAGAACATGGCTTGTTTGATAATACCATTTTCAAAATCACACAAGATGCCAATGGTAAACTTTGGCTAAGCTATTACACTTCTTTACGCTCTAACAAGGGACACTTACACATCGATGTTTTTGATCCTATCAGACAAACTACTTCCTCGCTCAAAACGTATCTTGGAGATAGCACTACGTTTGATTCTTATTCTGAAATTACTTCCATTGCAAAAAATAGAGACAAGAGTATTTGGTTGGGGAACAACAAAGGAGCAGTCTATGAATTTAATGATTCTAAGCTCAAAAAAATCTATCAATCTCCTGAAAAGAAAGCCCCCATTCGATATGCCCTCAAAACGCCCAAAGGAAATGGCTGGATAAAAATAAAGGAGGAGTTTTGTTACATATATTTAGGGGAAGACAAGCATCCTATTTTACAAAAAATCAAAATAGGTCAAAAAAAATCCCAGAACCATCGACGAATTCATATCGTTGGAGAAAGCGAATCTATAGCACTAGTACTTCCTCGTAATTTGTTTGTCATGAGTCCAGAAAAGCCTCTAAAGAATTTATTCTATCCCAAGACAGCTAACACGCATATTTATAAGATACTGCCTCAACAACAATGGCTTTTGGTTAGTGATAAAAGCAAAATAGATAGTTTTTATATTTTAGATTTCAACGGAAAAAAGCTACATACGCTCTCCCCAACAGAACACTCCCCTTCTATAGTTTCTTGGGAATACAACCTCCACTTATCCCTTGATAAATATGGCAATATTTGGGAATGCAACCCGCGAAAACAGAATGTTCGTATTATCAACCTACAAGAACAAAAGTTCAAATCTATTTATAGACATCATTATTCTGGTATAAAAAAAGGAGTCATAACCAACCGAGGCATCCTAGAATCAAGTTCAGGTGATTTGTTTGTCACAGGTAACAAAACCAGTAAAAATCAGGATTTTTTATCCATTAATGACAATCAACTTCGAGGTGTCTCCCTAATCGAAGATAAAAACAAGCAAGGTCTATGGATAAGTGTCTCACACAAAAGTGGTCTTTCTTATTATAATTATTCGACTGGAGAAAAAATCAGGTATACCTATTCCAATAAGGTTAGAAATACACAATTTAAAAAATCAACTATAAACCATCAAGCCATTCATCAAGATAGAAATAATCAAATCTGGCTTGGCCGAACTGGGTTGACTCAGTTTGATGCTGACAAAAAACAATTAGTGCTCTATCAAAAGTACAATCAATACACGGTCTTAAAAACAGCAACGGTTTTAGACTTTCATGAAAACAAGGCAGGGATTTGGGTCGCATCTAACAAAGGCTTATTTCTCTTAAGTTTAGAAAAAGGTATAATCGATCATTTTCACACCAAAGGCGATGCGCAGCACCAGCTCCCTCACAATAAGATTAATCATATTTATGAAGATTCGAAAGGTCTCTTTTGGCTAGCCACTACAGGAGGAGGACTTATCCGTTGGAACCCAAAGAACAAAGAATCATTACAATTGACCACACAAGATGGACTTTCACACAACATCACCTATGCGACTTATGGTGATGATTTTAATAATCTTTGGGTGAGCAGTAATTATGGTCTCATGTGCATTGATAAGAAAAATTTTACGGTGCGTACTTACTTGAAAGAAGATGGTCTAACGGATGATGAATTTAATGCCC
Organism: Herpochondria borealis; assembly: GCA_032274145.1. NCBI lineage: Eukaryota > Rhodophyta > Florideophyceae > Ceramiales > Ceramiaceae > Herpochondria > Herpochondria borealis. The sequence continues at coordinate 24,181 of JAVCKV010239290.1, read as the reverse complement.
ATTCCCATTTTCAGGCAACAGATGGACAATTATACTTTGGAGGCTTGAATGGGATTGTTTCTTTCTATCCGCAAGACCTTCGAGATAGTAGTTCTTCTACCTATCCTCTCCAAATTACAGCGTTTCTTAAACGTAATTCAAATACTGGTGTTTATGAAAATCACATAGCTGACCTAACCGAAAAGCAAATTATTGATATCCATCCACATGAACAAAGTTTTACCCTTCGTTTTGCGCTATTAGATTTCAATTCTTCTGAACGACACAAATATGCCTACAAAATAGATGGCATAGATCATAAATGGAACTACATCGAAAGACCAGAAATTAAGATTAGTAGCTTAAGTCATGGTTCCTTTACTTTGCGGATTAAAGCACAGGGTTTGGGAGGACAATGGACGGATGAGTTAGTTTTACCTATTGAGAGTGTCCATTTCTTTTTCTTGCGTCCTTGGTTTTTCATTTTCGTTATTATTTTAATTTCCATTGGGATCTTTACGGGTTTCCGATGGAAAACAAAACGCTATAAAGATCGCCAAATCGAGTTGGAAAACATTGTTAGACAACGGACTAAAAAAATTGAAGAAGATAAAGATCTTATTGAAGAGCAAGCAGAAGAATTAAAAGCTTTAGATAAATTAAAATCCCGTTTCTTCACAAATATTTCGCATGAATTACGAACGCCACTTACCTTGATTCTAGGGCCTAGTAACTATTTATTAGAGCACCCCCAAAAATTCAATAAAACAGCGATCTTTGACACCTTAAAAGGTATTACTAAAAATGGCAATAACTTACTACAACTCATTGAAGAAATTCTAGATTTATCCAAGTTAGATGCCCATAAATTAGAGCTATTTGAAGAAGAAATTCACTTAAATACCTTTTTACGTCGGATTGTTTTGGCATTTGAATCACAAGCAATTTATCAAGAAATTGATTTTAATTTTCAATTTCAAGCAAAAGAAGATTTGTGTGTGTTATTAGATTTAAAAAAGGTTGAAAAGGTTATTAATAACTTAATTTCTAATGCGATTAAATACACCCCTCCTAAGGGCCATATTGGTATCTCGCTAAAAGAAACTCCTAGCTTACTTCAATTAGAAGTCAGAGACAGTGGCCAAGGAATTCATCCCGATGATTTGCCGCATATTTTTGAACGGTTCTTCCAAACAAAACAACTTTCTCAAATAGAACAAGGTGGTACAGGCATTGGATTGGCACTATCCATAGAACTTGCTCAATTTATGCAAGGTTCATTAAGCGTAGTCTCCACTTATACCCAAGGAAGTACTTTTGTTTTTAGTCTACCCAAAAAAGAGGTGGCAATGAATACGACTATTATTGAGGCTTCTAATATACCATTGGTTGAAATTATTGAGTTAGAGGAAGAAAATTTGATTAGCCCCCAACAGCCACAAAAGGAATTTAAAGTCTTAATTGTAGAAGACAACGACGATATGCGTCGATTTGTGGAACAGCTTCTTTCCGATGTTTATACAGTATTTAGTGTGGGGAATGGCAAACGAGCCCTAGAGTATTTAGAAGAACAAGCAGACCAAGTGGACTTAATTGTATCTGACGTCATGATGCCTATCATGGATGGTTTTGAGCTGTTGAATCAAGTCAAACAACATCCTATTTGGCGTAAAATTCCAGTTATTTTACTTACTGCAAGGGCCGATCAAATGGATAAACTTCAGGCCCTAACGACGGGAGTCGATGACTATTTAACCAAGCCCTTTTCTAACGAAGAACTCTTGGTTAGAACCAAAAACTTATTGTATAATTACCAACAAAGGAAACTGTGGCAAGTCGAACAAGAAGGCGACGACGGTTCTATCAAAACCTTAGCAGAACATCAAACTATTGAGCAACCTACCATTTCGGAAGAGGACCAACTATGGATAAAAGAAGTAGAACATTCTGTTCGAAGTAACTTTTCCAATAATAACTTTAACGCCACACAGTTATACCTGGATATGCACATGGCAGAAATGACTTTTCGGCGCCGTTTGCGGAAAATAACAGGCTTGACGGGCAACAAGTATTTAAAAGAATTTCGCTTGCAAGAAGCTAGAAAGTTGTTGGAACAAAAAAAATACAATACCATTCAGCAAGTTTGCTTTTCTGTTGGTTTTTCTGATCCTCAATATTTTTCAAAGCAGTATAAAAGCCGTTTTAGCAAAGCGACCCGCGAATATTTTTAAAAGTAAAAAGCCTCTTCAACAATCAATTGAAGAGGCTTTTTTTTAGATCAAAAACTAAACCTGTACTTATCGAATACCAGCATAAGGTATACCTGACAATTGATGCATTTCATAGCTTAGTGTTGACAAATCATTAAAATTAAAATCATTGACATGACGATGCCCACAAGATCTGGCAACCACTTTGATAAGTTCATTGGAAGCCAAGAAAAAGTTCGCTAACTGTTGTGCAGAAGCATCAATAATCAATCTAGCGCGTAGATCTTCTTTTTGTGTCGCAATTCCTACTGGACAATTATTGGAACTACATGCACGCATCCCTAAACAACCAATTGCCTGTAAGGCGGAGTTAGACACTGCAATCGCATCCGCTCCTAACATCATCGCTTTTGAAAAATCCTCTGCAACTCTCAATCCTCCAGTTATAACGAGTGTAATATCTTGTCTACCCAACTGGTCTAGATGTTTTCTAGCTCTTGCCAAAGCAGGAATCGTTGGGACATTAATATTGTTTTTAAGAATATCTGGAGCAGATCCTGTTCCTCCTCCTCGCCCATCGAGAATAATATAATCAACGCCCACCTTTAGAGCAAAATCAATATCTGCTTCGATATGACTCGCGGCTATTTTAAAACCGATTGGAATACCGCCTGTTTTTTCACGCACTTGATTGGCAAATGCTTTAAAATCTTCTGCTGTAAATAGATCAGGAAATGCTGCTGGAGAAATCGCTGTTTCGCCTTGTTTCAAACCACGTACTTCTGCAATTTCTTTGGTCACTTTATTCCCTGGTAAATGACCACCTGTTCCTGTTTTTGCGCCTTGCCCTCCTTTGAAATGAAAGGCTTGTGCTTTCTGTACTTTCTCCCAAGAAAAACCAAATTTCCCTGAAGCCAATTCATAAAAGTAGTTGGAATTATTCGCTTGTTCCGCAGGTAACATCCCCCCTTCTCCACTACAAATTCCTGTTCCAGCCAATTCCGCACCTTTGGCTAAGGCAATCTTGGCCTCTTTAGAAAGCGAGCCAAAACTCATATCGGATACAAACACTGGGATCGCTATTTTGAGAGGTTTCTTGGCATTCGGTCCAATCACCACATTGGTTCCTACAGGCTCTTCGTCCAATAATGGACGGGAAGCCAACTGCGCTGGCAAAAACTGAATATCTTCCCACTTAGGCAATGTATTTCGATCCACTCCCATTGAAGAAGAAGGGCCATGATGACCATAGTTTTTCAAACCATTTTTAGACAATTCTTTAATATAAGCCGTATATGGTTCTGTGTTCTCAGGATGTGTATCAGCATAATGTCCCTGATATTCTTCTCTGTTAAAAGGTTGTGGGTGTTCCACCAAATAAGCATTGATTTCATCTTCATCTACCCAAATCCAGTTCTCTTCTATTTCAGCATAAAATTTACGGAGTACTTCATTATTATTATATTCACTCACTCCTGTATCGTAACGGTAATCCCACCCATGCAGGCCACAAATCAAATTGTGCCCTTCAATAAATCCATCAGACATCAGGGCGCCTCTGTGCAAACATCGTCCATATAGGACAGAAACCTCCTTGTTATTATAGCGAACAACGACTAAATCTAATCCATTCACTTCTGCATAATGAGGTTGTTCGTTTTCAAGTTCGTCAAAAGCAATCAGTTTAATTTTTTTCATCTTCTTAATTTGATTTTAATCTGTAATTATAAGTGTTGAGTAATTTCTACTAAGATTCTCAAACCTTATGAACTATTATTTAATATAACTTGATATAGATTTTTTTCTAAATATTATCTACTCCCCTTCCTTTTCTAAGGAACTTCATTTAAAGTTATAAGAATTATCCATAACTCTCTGTCGTTTATCCGACAATCCATTGATTCAATAGTGTTGTAAAGTCTTTTTTCTTCATTATATTAAACAATCACTTAAAATAATTTAACTAAGCATTCAACTTACTATTACTTTGTATTATCAGAAATGCAAACAATTTTAATTTCCCAATAAAACATACTCCTTAGGGCAAATGCAACAGACTACTACAATTACCAAATTTTAGATGCTTTATAATAGACTTTATTACGAAACAATACAGCAAGTGTAAAACAAAAAAGCATTTACAGGGAATTGATCCTTGTAAATGCTTTATCAAAAAACAGCCTATAATTTAGTTTGCTTTCTATTTAAAATATTGAGATGGTTTTTTACCAAAACGTTCTAAATAATTCTTGGTAAAATGTCGACTTGACATAAAGCCAATAGAGTAAGACACTTCCTTAACGGTAGAGCATTTACGCTCTTCTAAGAGAATTCTAGCCTCTTGAAGTCGGATTTCTTTGATAAAATTCAAGGGTGTCAATCCCGTTACACTTTGCATAAATCGATACATTTGTCTTTTGGACATCATGACAGCTTTTGCCAAATTATCGACCGTAAATTCTACATCATCAATGTGTTCCATGACGACCTTTTTTGCATTCTCGATCCGTTCTCTATCATAGTCTGATTGCTCATGACTTTCTTGATGCGCATCAATTCTAGATGAATTTTTATCAACTTCTTTTACTTCTTCTTGCTCTTCAAGCGCTTTATTTTGCCATTCTTTTCTGACATTTAAATTATCAATCAAGTTTTTGACTCGAATTAATAATTCGTTCACCGAGAAAGGTTTGGTCAAGTATTCTTCAACACCAATGGTAAGCGCCTTTAATTTACTTTGTTGGTTTGTTTTAGCTGTTAGAACAATAATGGGTAAATTTTTACCCCATTTTTGAGCTTTAATATTTTCCATTAGTTCAAAACCATCCATTTCTGGCATCATTAGATCGGTAATGACTAAATCAATCGTTTCGTGTTGTTCTTCAAGTATAGAAAGGCCAATTTTACCATTTTCGGCAAGACTAATATCATAATCCATGACCAAAACTGATTTAACAAACTCTCGCATATCAGGATTGTCTTCAACAATCAGTAGGTGAGGTTTTTTATTTGTTGGCGTTTTGTCTTTACTAGGCTCCCCTATAATTTCTTCGTTTTCAACATGCTCTGTCTCCGAATCATTAACTAATGAATTTTCTTTGTCTTGAACAAGCACTCCCTCTTTATTAACCGAAGTAAGTGCGATCTCTAGGGGCTCTTCTTCAGTATCTTCTTGAAGTGTAAATTGTTTTTCTTCGGTAATAATACCAGTCTTAGGAATAAGAAAAGAAAAGGTGGAGCCTTTGCCTTCACGACTTTCTGCTTTAATTTCAAACCCTTGAATTTGTGCTAGGTCTTGTGCCAAAGCCAAGCCAACCCCCGTTCCCAAGGCCAAGACTTTTTTATTGTCGCTAGTTTGATAAAATCGATCAAAAACATGCTTTAAATCATACTCATTAATACCAATCCCAGTATCACTAACTTCAATTTTAATATCTGCACCAATTTCCGATACAATAAGTTTAATTTCCCCACCATCCTTTGTATACTTAAAGGCATTGGACAATAAGTTATTTAGAATTTTTTCAACCTTTCTTGTGTCGAATTCTAAGATAAGATCCTTGTTGATACCAAGATCTAGTTGATAATCAATTTGACGATAAGTGGTTTGGATTTTAAAATAAGAATAGACCCCTTCTACAAAAGTGCTAAGATTGTTGACATTTTTATTGACCTGTAATTTGTTTGCCTTGAGTTTGGCCAAATCCATAATGTCTTCAATAAATTGCAACATTTTATTACTATTCTTGTAAATCATGTGCAAAGAAGGACGAATTGTTTCATCTACCAAAGTTCCTTCTGTTTGATTCAATAAAGAAGAAACAGGGCCTGTTATTAAGGTAAGTGGCGTCCGCAATTCATGTGAAATATTCGTCAAGAATAAATCTTTGGATTGAACTGCTTGCTCCGCAATTTCTTTTGCTTGAAACAATTCCTCTTCATACTTCTTTTGTATTCTCTGTAGTCGAATATTCTGAATAATCGTACCATAAGTAGATAGAAAAGGCGTTAAAAACTGCACCAATTCTTCTTCATAACCTCCTCGATTGGCAACTCCAACCATCCCCACGATTTTATCATGATGCATAACAGGAAAACCAAGTAAGGCTTTTAGTTCTGGTCTATTGACAGGAATTTTATCTGAAATAATATAAGACTCGTTACTCATTACATGTTTAAACAACAGATGTAAATTACCTTCATCAATTCTATCTTGAATATTTTCTTGATTTTGATCAGGATTACTTTTATCCAAGATAACATGCGCTTTCAAATAAGGATCTTTCCCATCTCTATACATGACCTCACCAATATACCCAAATTCACTATTAGTAACTGCTAATAATTGATCCATCAACATTTTAAAGGATTCTTCGAGCTTATTTTCACCTAAGAAAAAACTGGATTGCATATCTTTCAAGACCACCAATAAATTTTGCTTCTTTTCGGCTTCTTCTTTTGCACGATTCATTCCCTCCGTTTGATCCGTTGCACTACGTCTATCTTCGTCATTACGTTGACGTATAAAAATACTAACAATAGTGATCAATCCAATAACAAGACTCCCCACAACTAAACTATCTGCGAATTGATTTGCAGGAGTTTTATAAAGAGTTACCCAGTGAGGATTCAAATATTCTAAGGTAACAACACCAATAAAAGTAAGACAATAAAGTACTCCTAACTGAAGGGTTCGTTTTTCTTGGTCCAAACTATTAAGAACAACTAAGGTTCCTGCAAAAGCAACAATCGCAGGGCCATTGGTCCCTCCAATGGAGAACCATAATAAAGCCATCGATGCTATTATTGAAATCGAAAAAGGCCAAAAAAGTTGCTCCGTTAGATCTTTGTATTTAGATAAAATATAAAAGCCTAGTAAAGCAATTAAGGTAAACGCTCCGTGTAATAAAGATCCTTTCTCAGCATCTAATAAAATATTTGCCAATAACTTAATCGTAGCAAATAAACTCGCTACTAAGCAAACTGATTGAAATAGCTTATCGTAGTTTTGTTTGCGTGTTGAATGTTCCATTTTATTCTTTAAAGGGGATTTCCAGGACATTTTCCAGTCCTTCGGTACTTTTGTCACGTAAATTTGGGGATAAAATTAACGTGTTTGTTTTGGATTCTAATTTATTGGGGTTTGTTTTTTGAGTAAAACATGCTCGTTTTTTGTCAACGGCTGTTCTTTTTTATGCTATTTTTCGATTTTTTAATTGCTCATCAATACAAGTTAAGAGTTCTTTTTTATCAAAGGGTTTGGACAAATAATCATCTACATGAACGTTCATACTTTGTACTTGATTAAACTCCTGCACATTAGCACTTAAAACAATAAAGGGTATACTAGCAGCCCAAGGTTTATTTTTTATTGTTTCTAAAAGTTCAAACCCGTCGATATGTGGCATCACTAAATCTGTAATAACCATATCAATGGATTCATAATAAGTTTCTAAAATTTTCAACCCCTCCCTTCCATCTTCCGCCAAAATCACGTTGTAATCATTTTTTAAAATACCTTTCACTAAGGTACGCATGACTAAACTATCATCCATAAAAAGGATATTTTTCTTTCCTTGAACATCAAAATCATGCGTAAGCCCTGTACTTTCGCACATCAATTGTTCTATCATTAAACTTTCGTTTAGTGATATTTCTTCTTCCTTTGTTAAGCTTGCATCTTGAATAGGCAATACTGTTTTTTGATCAATTGCCAACTCTTTTGGTATCTCAAAAGAAAAAACAGCTCCTTTTCCAAATACAGATATCACTTTAATTTCAAACCCCATCAAATTAGCTAATTCTTGCGAAAAAGCCAACCCAACGCCCATTCCAGAAAAAATAGTTTCCTCTTTGGCTTTCGTTTGATAAAATCGTTCAAAAATGTGAGGCAAATCTCCCTTTGCAATTCCTATTCCAGAATCACTAATTTCAAAATAAATTTTTTGGCCAGCATCTTTTATTTTAAAAGTAATGCTTCCTCCTTCTTTTGTATACTTAAATGCGTTGGACAAAAGGTTATTAATGATTTTGCCAATTTTATTGGAATCAAAATACAAATTTAAATCTGTATCTGCAATAAACTCTAACTCATACTTAATTTTTCTATAAGTTGTTTGGATTTTGAAAGTAGAAAAGATGGTTTCAACAAATTCATACATGTTAGTGTTAACCTTCGTCACAGCCATTTGATCCAAGTTGAGTTTGCTCATTTCTAGAATGTTTTCAATAAATTCTAGCATTTGAGTACTATTTTCCTGCATCATACCCAACATCCGTCTAATATCAGTATCTCTTAAATTCCCTTTAGGTTTTCTCAACAATATAGCTAAGGGTCCCATAATGAGAGATAAGGGCGTTCTCAACTCATGCGATATATTTGTCAAAAACTGAGATTTTGTTTTACTAGACTGCTCCGCCAAATCTTTGGCTATTCGTAGCTCTTTTTCGTACTTTTTTTGACCTCTCTTAAGTTTAATGTTTTGAATAATAGTTGCATAAGTGGATAGAAAAGGCGCAATCAAGTCAACTAAATCTTCATCGTACCCATCAGCTCGATCCCCTATACCTAAAACCCCAATTAACTTATTATCATGTAAAATTGGTAAGCCAACAAAAGATTTAATCTTAACACTTGGATCATTATGATATATAACCTCTTTGGGATTTTTTATCATTTCCGCAAAAAGACCTTGAGGATTACCTGCTCCTTCTTGTTCACTTTCTTCGTGTTCACATAATGTTTCCGAATCAACAGTATTCATAATTGTTACATGAGCATCCATGTATGGTACTGATTTATCATAAAACACTTCTCCGATAAACCCACACTTACTTTCGCTAACAATTAAGAGTTCCTCTAATAACTGTTTAAAGGATTTTGTCAAATTATCGTCTAATAAAACCTTAAATTGTAAGGTTTTGAGTTGTTCCCAAATCTCTCTCTTCTGTTCCAACCTTTTTTGAGCAACCTTAAGTTCTTCGTTTTGTGTCTTTCTTACTTTTTCTTCTTCGTCAAATCGATGATTCATAAAACTGAGTATAAAAGTAATCACGCAGATCGAACAGACCAATAGTATTGTATAATCTACAAAACGAGCGGATCTACTACTATAAATAATGATCCATTCAGGATGCCAATATTCTAACCCTAAAGTGATTAAGGCAAAGACGACTACAACCCCTCCTATCATCCAACTTTGTTTTTTTTGATCGACTCCTACATAACAAACCATTGACACTAAAAAGATAAGTGCAATAGGACTATTGATTCCGCCCAAACTAAACCACAAAAACACAATAAAAATTTGAGTCGTAAAGATAAATGGCCATAGTAATACTGGAAATAGGTTCTTATATTTCGACAAATAATAAAACAAGAAGAGGATACTTGCTATAACAAAACTAAGAGTAGCACTAATCAGTTCACCTCCCATATAGAGTTGTACAAAACTTCGCAATCCAAAAATAGCACTACCTGAAAGCAAGTTTAAATTAAACAGTTGCTCAATAGGGGGGATATTTTTATTTTTAAAAAATGGGTCTAATAGAGACATAGGACAGTTGTATAAGAAAAGTAAGAATATACTATTTGAAGTTTGGCGAGGGAGGAGATAGAAATGTTCCAGCATTTCTTATCCAACGAATAACGGCCTTATTAATATAAAAAGCAAATTTAAGGTACTGTAGAGGGACAATTGGCACGTTTGAACCACTACTTGGCAAGATATTGCACTTCTATAAATGAATAGTACTTGCCTAATGTAAACTCCTAAAGGATATAGAGCTTCCACTCTTATTTCAACATAAAAAACAAGCACTTTTATAAATCGTCGTCAATTGTTCTTTTTAGAATCGCTTCTCTTGCCCCTCCACCTTATTAACCATTGACGTACAAGTTAATTACAAAACAATGTTCTGCTTTTTTTACATTTCACAATTGTTTTTTGGCAAAAATGGTCAAAATCATGGCCAAAATGTGCTATTACTTTGAATAATTTTAGCGGATATTTACGGAATACAATTTTGCCCCTAACATTTTCATTAAAAACATTCTTTATAACGTTTCTACTCTCCTTAAAATGAAATTATTATTATTTCTTTTACTTGTTGCTAATGGTTCCGTTGCACAATCTTCGCAAACGATGAATCAACACTTTCCTCTTGAGAAAGCTAGTATCTTAACAATAGCTGTTTCTAATCCAGATTTAGTAACCGTTGAAAAAATTCAAGGTTCTAGAATTCTAGTTGAAATAAAAGTTAGTATTTCATCCGAAAACTCTACACTACTTAATTTTATTTCTGCTCAAGGTCGTTACAATATTCAAAAATCCATCAATCATAGTACTCAAGAGTTAAAGTTATCTGAACCCATAAAAAAGAATACGATTTTAGTAAAAGGGGATCAATTATTAGAAGAAATCGCTTATACTTTTTATGTACCTGACGTCATCGAAAAGATTGTGGTTACACATACAGATAAAGCCTCGTTAAATCTCTCTGCAAAATAATTAAGGGACAACAAACATTTTGATCTTTATTACATAAGATTCAAAGAAATCCCTCGTTAGGTAGCCCTAACTATCAAACGAATAAGGCAACGTAGTTCAGCAGAAGATTCGATTAAAGTGTCTTAAGAACTTATGTTTTTATGTAATAACTCAACTTTACAATATATTTTCTTCGTTTTATAAAGGCTTTTGCTAATAAATTTTAGCAGAGCTTTTTTTTGTACCTTTAAGAATGGACTCCATTCAAGCGCTCAAAACTTTACAATTCGTTTTACATTATGGACTGCATTTTATTGCTCCAGCCATAATTGCTTGGTTTTTTTTTCGAACAAACTGGAAAAAAGCTTGGTTAATCATGGCTGCTACTATATTAGTAGACTTAGATCATTTGCTGGCAACGCCTATTTTTGACCCCTGTCGATGTAGCATTGGTTTTCATCCTTTGCATACTTGGCCTGCAATGTCTCTTTATACCTTAATGCTTTTCCACAAAAAAACTCGATTAATCGGTATTGGTTTGTTGTTTCATATGCTAACGGATTTCCAAGATTGTCTTTGGACAGATTATATCTTGTCTATTTCAAAACTATAAATAACCAAAACCAAGGAGACCAAGGGCTAAAAGGTTTCTTTTTTATCTAAAAAACGGTGAAAAACTTCGTAGAAGCAATACTTTTGTAGCTGAAGGTAGCAAGAGTCCCCTTTTAAATTCACAATAATACTAGTGTACAACTTGATTTAGCCTTGGATATTTTTTGTACCAGCATTTTCTGCACTAAAAATCTATTTCCAATACTTACATAAAACAGTTTAAGGAAATCTAGAAAATAGATTCTAAAGATTCTGTTTTGGGGTTCTTTGGCAATTTTTTCATGAGCCTTGCGAACTGGGTCCAGAAATGAGGTGCGCAATAGGAGCGCTTTAGTGGCCTATTAAAAGTGTTTTAGCAAAAATTGTCAGAGAACCTGTTTTTTTTTGACAATCAAACAATAAAAGCTTGCACCCAGCTTGTTCGTTCATGAGTTTTAGCGAACTAATGATGCGAGCATAATGAATATTTTTAAGATATAGGTTTTCAGAAAAAAGAAAAAACCGTTCTAAGTTTTTTTTCATACTATTTAGTAGCAATTTTTTTTCAAAAAAGTATCAAAAGGCTAGAACTTAGTCCCCTTGAATTTAAGTTGGGGTATAAACGAATTTAAAAAGACTTCAACCTTCTATTTTTTTGTTTTTTATTTGCCATTTATCTCTAAAAGTTTTTTTTTGCAAAAAAAATAAAAACACCCTCAATAGCTCTAAAAGAGCACTTTAAGTAAAAAAAAACAGCTATTATTTATTTTTTTTTCTTCTTGGCAAGAATATGCACAAATGTGGCAAGATACTGCTACGCTTTCAAAATAGGATTCCCCATCTTTGTATTACAAGGATAACAACACATAAGTATATTAAATACTTCAAAAATAAAAGGGGGGGCCTAACGGCCTAACGGGATACGTGGATGGGGGTTTGCGTATCCCACTTTTTTTTCAAAAAGTGCTCTGATAAAATTACCTCTATATTACTATATATACAAAAGTTAAAAAATAAATACGGGTTCTTTTTTTGATCCCCGAAATTTAAAGATAATAAATGCGTCGTGTAATTTTGTTCATAATTTTTAAGATGTAGTGACCCTTAAAAAGTATGTTCCCTAAATTCCTCCCTAAGGAATTTATAGCCAATTAGATTTAATACATCTAATTGGCTTTTGTTTTTTATAGACAAAGGACCCACTCTCTTCTTTTAATAGCATCTACCAATCAAAAGCGTTAAGATGTTTGGTTCTTTGACAATTTTTTCATGAGCCTTGCGAACTGGGTCCAGAAATGAGGTACGCAATAGGAGCATTTTAGTTCGCAGTCTAAAGTCTTTTGGTAAAGATTGTCAGAGAACCAGATTTTTTTGACTCAAAATCATAGAAATTGCTGCTGTTTAAACAAAATTCAACGATCTTTCCGCTTTCTTATTCGGCCCTATACTCTACGAAATCACTAAAAACAAACCTTCTACCAATAACATAGGACACTTCTCTATTACCTTCACACCATTAATCAAAGAATAATATCGGCTCTAGAAAAGCTAATGGCAAGAAATAGCTCTATTTGGCAAAAAAACGTCCCTATTTGGCACAAATGTCTAAATTTATGGCAAAAAATTCCTATATTAAAGTAGATATATACACCATCTTTGTGCTAGTAATAAATTCGAAAAACGTTGAGTTTTTTGGGGATGCATAAAGGGGGTTTTATGCATCCCAATTTTTTCCTTAACCTCCCAATTATAAATTCAATTATAACTTAATTAACGTAAGAACACTATGGACGAATTCAAAAAATTTATCAGTAAAGGAAATGTATTAGACATGGCTGTAGGTCTAATCATGGCGACCTACTTTGGTGCCATCATTAAAGCTTTTGTAGATCAGATTATTATGCCACCTGTTGGCCTATTAGTTGGTGGAGTTGATTTCACTAAACTAAAAATGGTTATACAAGAAGGTGTTGCCGAATCTGCTGCAGGTGCAGGTGATGCAGTTTCAGAAGTAGCTATTGGTTATGGTGCATTCATTAATGCTATTATTACTTTCATTATTGTAGCTTGGGCTATTTTCATGGTTGTAAAAGCTTATAATAAAATGAAAGACCGTATGGAGAAAAAAGAAGCGGAAGCTCCAGCAACTCCTCCTGCTCCAAGCAAAGAAGAAGTTTTACTATCAGAAATTAGAGATTTATTGAAAAAATAATTCTTGAAATAACAAGATATATGTAAGCCGTTCTCTTTTTAAGAGAACGGCTTTTTTTTCATCCTAGAAAATGCCAACAGTGCATCAACTATTTCATTCCTATTTTATTTTAAAGTATTCATGAAGTCACTCATCACAAAAGTATGTTTTCCTTTTTCAGAAATTTTAGTCATCACGTCTAATAGATGAATGAATTTAATATTTTCATCTCCTTTAAGAAATGCGGCAGCATTTTTTAGGGTTCTAGCCGTTGCTACAGTACTTCTAGCATTTTCTAAATCTGTTTTTGCACGGATTTGAGCCTCCAACCGTTTGGCAAAAAGGTTTTGGATGTTTTTTGGGAATGTCAAATCACGCAACCATTGTTTTTCAAGGACCAAGCCATATTTTTTTAACTTCTCTTGTAATTCAGAAGAAATTTCAGTTAAAATTGAAGCGCGCTTCTCATTCAATTCCTCGGCACAGATACCTCCAATTTCTTGCCGTACATATCCCTGAGAAAAACTATGTACCCATAACTCTGCTGCTGCGTAAGCATTAAATCGATTCTCAAACAAATTTACTTTGGAAGCAAATAAATCAGGTGCTGCGATTCGATATTCTACACCATAAGAAAAGCGCAGCGCAATGTTGTCTTTGGTCAAAACCTCTTGATTGATAATATAGCTCATCTTCGACTGCAAAGGAATGGTTACCAAATGGAATGCTGCTCCCCAAGTCCAAATACGATGATTGCCCGACGTTAATTGTGTTTCTAATTGATTCTCTTTGTACAAAAAGCCCATTTCGTTGGGGCGTACAGCAAATTTTTGATAAAACATTTTTTTGAATTTTAGGGGTTATTTTTTGAGAATAAGTGCTTGTTTAGAATACAGGTACTTAGCTTCTTTGTTCTACAAAAAGCAATGAAGTTGTTCAGAATAAAAAGAAGAAAGACCTTCAGTTATTGGGGAATCGAAATTAAGATTCAAAAAAATCGAATCGGTATCCTTTCTCTCACAAGCCAATAACTGAAGTGCCCGAAGGCCGTCTTTCAAATCAATTGTTAGAATTGGATTATAAGTCCATCTATTTCAAACCAATTGAGACGAGGAATCGAACCTCTTGAGACTTGAGTCCGCAATACCCAACTCTAGCTTTCAAGTCCCGATAATGAATTGGTGGCGGTTATCTTTTATGAAGTATGGGACGGTGGGTGATTTGTTGTATCAAATCCCCCAGCCCCAACTACTCTACTATCCTTTCAAAACAGCTAATGGCGTCAATTCTACTACAATGTCAACCAAATCTTTTTGGTTTTCCATCACAACATCAATATCCTTATAAGCACCAGTGGCCTCATCAAGGTCAGATGCGTGGCGAATGGCATGAATTACTCCTTTTTTGTTCAATTTTTCAATTTCTTCTTCAAGATTCAATTCACGTTGAGCTTGTTTTCGTCCCATTTTACGCCCTGCACCGTGTGAACAAGATTTAAACGATTCAGGATTCCCCAAACCTTTAACAATGTATGAACTCGTACCTTGAGAACCAGGAATCATCCCATATTCGCCCTCATAAGCACGTGTTGCTCCTTTACGGTGAACCAAAACGTTTTCTCCATAATGGTTTTCCCAAGCTGCAAAGTTGTGCGACTTGTTCAAAATTTCATCACATTCAAAATCGCCTACCACCTCTTTTAAGGCTGCTGCTGTACGGACCATCATCAATTTTCGATTCGCCAAAGCATACTCGATGCAATAGTTCATTTCTTTGATATAATCCTTAGCAGCTTGTGTTTCAATAGGCAAAAATGCTAATTCCATTTTTTTAGTCACAACAGAGTGATAACGTTCGTTCAAACGAATGGCCAATTCGTTATAATGTTTTGCAACAGTATACCCTAATGCTCTTGAACCAGAGTGGATCATAATCCAAATATAACCATCTGAACCTTGTTGAATCTCAATAAAGTGATTTCCTCCACCCAACGTACCAAGTTGCTTTGTACCTTTGGCATAAGCACGAGATACAATATCCAACTCTTCATGCCCTTCAGGCATTAAGGATACATCTTGAGGGACATCATGCCAGTTGACCCCCAAAGGGATCAAAGTACGTGCAATTGCCAATGTTTTTCGCAAAGCATCTTTGGATACAGATGTTAAGTTCGTACGCATGGCACACATTCCACATCCAATATCAACACCAACCGCGTTTGGAACAACCACACCTTTTGTTGCCAAAATAGATCCGATAGGCATACCATAACCTTGGTGCGAATCAGGCATCAAAGGAATGTGCTTGAAGGTAAATGGTAAGTTTGCCAAGTTTTTAGCTTGAGCCAAAGCACCATCTTCTAAATCTGTTAACCACAATTTGATTGGTTTCTTCTCTGTTGAAATTACTTGTTTCATGATTTTATATTGTTTTAATTTTTTCTTTAATAAGGTTGATAATTCAAAGATGCAACACAGGTGCGCAGTCTTCTTGCGCAGTTTAAATTAGTGCTCTTTTTTTCTAAAAAATTTTGCTTTTTGTTGATAAACGCCTGCTTTTTGTCGGTTATTCAGTTCTAAATAAGCTGCAGCAATATTTGTATATAATGCTGCTGTTGGATTTTTCTTAGCTTGTCGCATCAAATCTCCGAGTGGTAAAGCAATCGCATTGACTCGCTTACTTTCATTTCTACAACTTTTACACATTTTTGGCCTAAAGTCAATTGGAATGATCGCTTTCTCATACCAAAACTGTTGTTCACCTGCTGTAAATTCATTTTCATCTTTACAAACATTGCAAGCATATAAGTTCTTGGTTTGATAAATCAATGTTGGGCGACTTGGCCAAGTATACGGCCCTTGTCGATCTTGCTTTTCCCAATCAGCCATCAAAGCAGTCCCTTTTTTTTCTTTTTTATAATAGCAATCGTTGCACATCCAGTCATCAAAATGTTCTTTTTGAATACTTTTGACAAAAGTTGCTAATTCATTGATCACACTAGCAAAATAGAGTTTCGTTAAAGGGTGCTCCAACGTTGTTTCTTTCCAAAGTTTTGTTCCTTGACAACAAGGACATCTTACCTCCAACATTCTAAGTTGAAACAACTGATGCTTAACTGTAGCAGTTATATTTTTTAACTTCCCTTTCGTTCCTTTTCTATTTTTTTTCATAATTATCTGTCTTTCTCTTTATCGATAAAACAAATTTACGGCAGGTGTGCGCAGTCTTCTTGCGTAGATAATTTAATCGCAAAAAAAATGTCGATTATTGATAATAATTATCAATAATCGACACTAGAAGAGGTTTTCAGGTCTCGTTTAATTAAAAAAAACAAACTAGCACAGATCTACGGGTTTCACTTCAACAGTTTGTCCAAGCACTTATAAAGATCTTTTGTAATAAGAGGCTTAGGCAAATAGCCATTAAATCCATATTTTTGAAATTCACGTTGTGTTTCAATGGTCAAATCTGCCGTCAAAGCAACAATGACAATAGACGTATTCTTTAAGATTTCTCTAATATACTTAGTGGTGGTCAAGCCATCCATTTCAGGCATATGCTTATCCATAAAGATGATATCAAAATCAATATCTTGCTCTAGTCGCTCGATACATTCTTTACCGTTATTGGTAATCGTAACATGATGGCCTTTGTGAAGCAGCCTTGTTTCCAAAATTAATTGATTGATTTCGTCATCTTCTACAACTAGAATTCGATATTTTCGATCTAGTTTGTTGGAAAGTTTATCTTGAGGGAGTACTTCTTTTTCTACCACTAACACTTGTTGACTAATTTCTTCCGGTTCTCTTTCAGCATTCCCCCCCATGATCGACTGCCGTAGTTTCTGCTTGCTGATTGGTTTTAAAAATAGATAGGATCTTACAGGAAGTAAAGAGTGCTTCATCAAAAGGCAGTACTTCTTCTTTATTAAGTTTGACTAAGCCTTGCCCCATACTCAACACCAACAAGTGCTGCTCATCGTATTTTATAATTTGCTTCACTAAGCCTAAGTCAAATTCCTTAACCAAATGCAATTCGTTACCTTTTAGTTCTAAAAACAACAGTCCATGTGAAGTGCCGATCCATAGAAAAGAATGATCTAAGTATTATGTGTTGAATTTGATTATTCGGTAAACCTTCTTTTGTCCCTATCGAAAAAAATTTAGCCTTCATGAACTAGGTTAAATAGTTATAAATTTGGTAGTAAATTGATCTACCATATAATATCTAAATTCTGAAAGATTCAATCAACTACATTATGAGACAATTAGTACCTTAATTACATGTTTAGACTGTTTTTTGAGGCATTTTATTTTTAGTAGAACGTGACTTATGCAGCAACTTCAGATTATAATGGATACAACACAAATTTACCAGAAATATAGACACAGCTTGATTCGGCAGTTTAATTCAAAAAAAATGCCGCTCATTGATGACTTCATCAATGAGCAGCATTTAAGTAGACTATTTTTTTATTTATAAAGTTATAAGAGCTATAGTTTTACACCAACGGTGAGTCCTACTAAAAGAAAGTCTGTTTGATAGGGATAACTAGTAGCAGGTTGTGCAGACTGGAACAAAGAGCCAGTACCTCCATGCATGTAAGAAAAATCAACCCCCACTGCAAATTTCTTATAACGGAATTTCACACAAGGATTTACCAATACACCAAATTGCATAGCGGTAGCATTACCACTACTAATAGGTGTAAAGATGAAACTAGAATGGAAACCTATATTAAAATTAAGCTCTAAACCTACATCGTCACTAAACTTCAATAAGTTAGTTGATCCCACATTCAAAGGTTGAAAAGTAACCGTTCTAGAAAGATCTGGGTTACTCGATAATAAGTCAAAAGCAATTGGTACCGCGACTCCTACTCTTGCCCAAACAGCTTGAATACCTGGCTTAAATTTTTCGCTACTGCCAAAATACCATTTATTTCCAAGTCGAATAGATGTTCCAGCAACCAACTGAGATCTTAAAACGCGACTAGAGCTCCCACCTGCTACAACAAAAGTTGACGGCAACAAGGTACTTCTTGTTCCAATTCCAGCAACCAAGTCAATAAAAAATCCCTTTTCCCAAGGTTCTCCATTGGTCTTTAGAATGTCATCTGGTGCATCAAGAGTCGCTTGATTTTGCAAAAAGGGTGTATTCTGAGTTACTTTAACATCAGAAGCAGCAAGGTCTGTTTGTGCAAAAAGACTTGCATTTATAAAAAAAGTTGCAAGTAATAAATTTAAAAATTTCATGTGTAAATAGAGTTTTAAATAATCTAGTTATAGAATTAGATAGTATAGTATTTAATTGACCTAAATATATACTTTGCACAAATAAAAGCAAGTTTTCTGGATAAACCAAAATTGCTATATTAAGAATATTCTATTTCAAATAAAAAGATAAAAACATCTAGAAACAAGTCGTTTCTAGTCTGTGCATTATAAAAAAAATGGAAATTAAATACGCTATTTTGGATTGGAGAAGGAAGCGTATTATAGGCCATCTTATATTTTTAGTATTCAAGTCACTCACGTACTTTATCACTTCTTTATCAAATAGATGAATTATTCAAAATTCAATTCTCTCTGGAATTTCTATTTAAAATGTTCTTCGATAATGACTTCTTTTTGTTGTTCTATATAATCAATCAATGTTTGAGCAATAAGTGACAATTTTTTACCACTTCCATAAACTAGGTTCCACTTTGTTACAATAGGTAAACCTTTCATTGGTATAATGCTGAGGGTTCCCATTTTAAGTTCGCTACGAATTCCAATTAAGGGCATAATAGATAAGCCCAAACCTGCTCTTACAGCCTGTTTGACAGCCTCATTGGAAACAAACTCCATAGAGCGTTTGGCATTGATTTGATTTTTATACATAAAATTTTGCATCGCCATTCGAGTAGCGGACCCTTGCTCTCTAAAGATCAAGGTATGTGCCTCTAATTTATCGGCCATCATTCGTTTAGGCAATTTAGCATAATGTTTTGATCCTACTAAATTAAGCTCATTGGGCATCAATTCAATACTTTCTAAGGCTAAGTGTGTAGGAATAACAGAAACTAAGGCAAAATCAATAGAATTTTCTTGTAAATTTTCAACAACTTTACTTTTATTCGTAACATCAATAGAGATGTTTATACCAGGATATTTTTGTATAAAACCACTTAAGAAATAAGGAATGACATATTTCCCAGTAGAGGCAGAAGCTATTTTAATATTGCCTCTCATAATTCCTTTGTACTCGTCCGATGCAAGTTCTATTTCAAGCACCTTTTCTAATATATCTAAGGCCAATTTATAAATTTGACTTCCAAAGTCTGTTATGTAAAGCTTTCGCCCAATGACTTCTACTAAAGGTATTTCAAACTCACTTTGAAATTTTTTAAGTTGTAAACTCACTGCTGGCTGTGTCAGAAATAAATCTTCTGCTGCTCTTGTAATGCTTTTCTTTTCACAAACTTTAGTAAATATTCGTAGTTGATGCAAGGTATAATTCATAAGGTTTTATTTATACGTTTCACTAAAAACATAAACTGAAGTTAATAAATAAAACGCACAACGTTGCCCTAGCAAGAAATTAAGTGTCTAGCATTCAATAATTATTTTTTTAAAAAGTACTAATTATTGCATTTTAAATATAAGAAAGGAAAGCACAAGCATTTTTTCACCCCAAAATGGTGGAGCTAGCTGGATTCGAACCAGCAGTAACCAATCTAGAAGGAAATGCTTGTTAGTCCTTTCAAAAAACAAAGGAAATTTAAGTTATTAAATCGCGCTCTACCAGACTGAGCTACCCAAACGAATACTCGTTCAGAGGTGGATTCGAACCACCGACCTCGATGCCCCAAGCAAAGAAGGAAACAACTTATAGGCCTTTGTTCTATTTTTATAGAAATTTAAAAAAATGGAAATTAGCACGCCTATTTTGATTAAAAGTCAGGGTTAAGAAGGAAGCCGCGCTTAGGCCATTATTTGTCAAAAAAAAGGAAAACGAAAATATTATACATAACCACATCGAGTTAGGAGTCGAACCTAAAAGAAGGAAATATTTTCTAGTCCTCTATTCATATTTTTTATTATAAATCAAAAAATGGAAAATAGTACAACTATGAGTTGAGTGGAAGTCAAGGTTGTTAGAAGGAAGTTGTACTTAGGCCATTATGATACTTAAAGTATTACATGCACTTGATATTGAAATTTAATTTTTTTTCTAAACTGATTTACGTGATAGAAATTAGACTGTGCTGTTATATATGAAATAAAAGTTCACGGTTTTGTAGAAGGAAGCACAATCATAAGCCATCAGTAGGTCTAGTATGGGCTTCTTGACCGAACCTAGTTCTGGCCAAGAAGCATACTTATTCTAGTGTTACGAACTAGACTCTAAATCAATTCTGATAGAATCAGTTCAATATCGGTTGCATTGTAAGTACAGTCATTAATTCCAAAGGTAATATCGGCATTTTCTTTATACTCGGCTAGTTCTGCGCCACGTGCCGAAACGTGTACCTGTGCTAGATCGCCCAATACAGGACGTGTTTTCACAAAGTTGACCACTTGTTTACAAATGGTAGAAACACTATCAACCGAACCTTCGACGTTGTTGTGCAAACTCGCGCCTGAGACATACAAATCAGTAGAAATAATTTCTCCTGCTTCAACATCGACCATCAACGGAATGGCATAACCACCAATACCGTTTAAATCAAACTTATTAGCGACGGTTTTAATGTCAAAGGTTTTTCGATCAGCAGACACTTCTTCTCGCATCATCCAACCTGCATGACAAATCAAATTTTGGAAGTTTTCTCCTGAATATTTGTGCACTTGAATCGCCAAATAACGCACCCCTTTCGCAACTTTGTCCAAGCGGATATCAACAAACTCCGCAGCACCCATTGGGGCCGAAGTAAGGTCACCAGAATGTACAATACCATCTGAAGCCAAGTTGGTATAAGAAACGTGTCCCAAGTATTTTAAATCTTCATCAAACTGAATGACAGATAAGTCCAAGTCTGTTGTTCTACTGGTTTCTTTCCAATAAATGAACAAGCGTAAAACCTTACTAAAATCCACCTTGATTCGGCTACCTTTACCCACTGTAATGATACCATCCGATGCTTTTCGTTGTTGCAAAGGAACCGTATAATTCATCAAGGCAGGGTCTACCCAAACGGTTTGATCGGCCCAAGTTTCTTTTTCGGCCAAAGCACGTTTGATAGCACGTTGAATGATGATCACCACTTTATCTACTTGTTGTTCAGATAATGCAGCAAAAGCATTATTAGCCAACACTTTCATCTTGCCTTTTTTGTTGATAATCGTCCGAAACTCTTCTTCATTAATGGTAGAAAAATAGGCTTTCAAGACCAACAAATTTTTCAAAGCAATTTTTGCAATATTCTTCTCGAAAGAAGCTAAAATTTTGTTCACTTCTTTTGGGAAACGACGTAGAATTTCGTGTAATTTTCTTGCATAAACACCTGGCTTTTTTTCCAAGTGAGTCAACAAGTTGTCCAACTCGTTCATCGCCAACAACTGCTCCGTTTTGGAGTTATAGGTTTCAATTTTACCATTACGCAACGCATCAAAAACAGCTGCTGTACGAGGAAATTGTTTGGTATATTCCGAAGGGTGCAAATAGCGTCCAATCTCTAGCCACAAGCCTTTGTATTTTTTCAAATCTTCAGGCAAGTTGCTGGATTGCTCCAAAATTGCCAAGATCACTTTACGTGCTTTTCTAGACATTTTAGGGAATTTGATTTTCTCGCTCAAACTTACATCAGAATCGGTCAATGCAGCAAACAACCTAAGTATATCTGTTGCTGTTTTTGCAAAAACAGCAAGTCCTTCAAAGTCACCTTTTTCCCACAGGTATTTCATCAACAACGACTTGGTTTCTTTGAATTGAATCAAATCAGTGTCCAAGTTAGCAAGTCCCAAAAAGGCCAACAAACGATACAAATCAGTATGTAGTTCTTCTTTAATCGAAGATTTGGCATAAACCAAACGCATCAAATAATCGTTGAGTTCTTGTTCTAAGTCCTCTTCAAAAACCAGCGTCAAATCCATCCATTCTACATGAGTGTCGCCTTCTTTTTGGGCATTTTCTTGCACGGCCAAATCAAACAATTCTCTAGATTGATTTTGCGTAATAGGATCAGCACCAAAGTCATAGGCATTGAACAACCACTTAGGTACTTTTGTACCATTATCCAATTCCACTGCATCAGGAAAAAGGTCAAACATGTTTCCAACATACCCCATAACTCGCTTCAAGAAGTGTTCGTTGTCTGCTGGAATATCATCTGGAAACTTTTTGAATAGTGGCACATATTGAACAGCACCACCACGCTTTTTAGCCAAGGTCTCCAACCAATGTTTATAATCCAATAGAAATATGGCTGAAACCTCATTCAACAGCGCTGGATTACTTAGGCGATACCCTAGTTTCGCCAATTCAGCCAAGAACGTTACTTGTTGTTCTTTTGTCAAACCATCGCCTTTAGCAATAGCCAAAAGGCTTAGTCTGTTTAATGCAATTGTTTTCATTTTTTCTTACTCTTTTGAATTATAAAATAGGTTCTAGTTCACTTATAGTTGTTGCCACAACCAAGTGGACAACACTTCTGGTATATCTTTATGAGCACTTAATAGATCGATCATCAACTCTACGGCAACTAATTTGTTTTCCGAAAAGCGATATAAAGATTCAATTTCAGGCCACTCGTGTTTTAATTTTTCTTGTATAAAATCATGTGTTAAAACAGTATAAAATCCTGTTCTATCCTCGCATAACGTTACGGCTTCGCCAAGCAATCGAATATAGTTTGGTCCTAGACAATCGGTATAAATTTCTGCTAGTTCTTCTTTGCAATGTCCACAAATTTTATTGCATAAATTATCATAGGATGAAATCCCACAACAACCAGAAAATCGGCGTTGATCAGAATGATTGTTTAAATTTAGAGCATCATTGATATGAATATAATAATGAATCAATCCATCTACAGATTGCTTTTGGCAATACCCTCCTTTTTGAATATAACTGTCCTCATCTTTTAGGTATTTGACGTTTGATGACGTCAATACTTCTTCTGTCTGGAACAACGCATTTGTCAAACGATGTCCGCAGTTTTTGCAGTTAAAAACAATGTTGGTGGTTGGAATTATCACAGTTTATGTTTGAATACAAGTAGAGGCTGCGGAAGGAATTAAACCTCCTTAACTTGGGTTGCAACCAAGCACCTAATCATTCGGACTCGCAGCCTTTTATTTAAAAGCAATTTTTTCGATTCAAACACTGATGTAATATACAACATCAAGCAGGTGAATAGTTCAATAAAAGTTAACTTTTTTTTAAAAAAATTCTAAATACGTCCCGATGAGATCGTTCACCGGGAGCCTACATTCTTAAATCTATTCTTCTATTTTCTATTTATAAACACCTTTTGTGTTTGTTTGATAATACAAAGATGCAGCTCTGGTGCGCAATCTTTTTGCGTAGTAAAAAAAAAGTCTTATTTTTATTTTATTAAAAAACAAAAAAGACACTAACTCACTAATAATCAACTAATAAATTATTATTTTTTATTTTTCATGTACTGTTCTCTAATTTAACTTTTGGGATTTCTTTGACAATTTTTGCCAAAATACTTTAAACAGCGTACTAAAACGCCCCTATTGCGCACCTCATTTTCTGGACCCAGTTTG
>JAVCKV010239180.1:0-15641 GCA_032274145.1 Herpochondria borealis | reverse complement strand
TAGCCATAAATTGTGTATTCATCTCATCAGAGGTCAATGCTATGGTCTGAAAACTATATAATGTACTCAGTTGGCCATCTGACATTTCGACTTTATAGTAATATTTACTTTTGGGGAATAATGAGGTGACGTGAACGACATGTATTCTCGAACTACCAGAGCCTACAGTTGATGTGCTAGATACTTCTGTCAGCAGCTCAAATGGACTCTCTCCGACAAGAACTTTACCTTCTCCAGAACTGCTGGCTTCCCACATTATCTTTACGTTATTTTGAGATACATCTTGTAAATACGGTTTGATCACGATGTCTTGACTAAATAATATGACGGTCAAAGGTAGGAGTACAACTGTAAGGAAAAATGAACGAATCATAGTATGTTGTTTAGGACTAGAAAGTTAGAACGAAAATATAAGGTTTTTCGAGTAATTTCAAATCGTTTTTTGGAAGAGATGCTCTGATATCTTTTTGTCTGCTGAAAAATAGCCAATAATCCTCCTGTTTAGAATTAGAGAGACATCACAAGGCCTGACTAATTTAGACTGCATGGAGATCTGGTCAAAGTGCTAAGAACTGATCAGTCTGTTCTACATCAACTCGCCTGTAGGTTAACACCTTAAAATGTACAATATCACCCATAAGGGTGACGAACCTGCATATTATCTTATGTAGCTTTGGGTATTGATCGGAAATTAATGATGCTCTTAGGTCAATTTATGCATAGCTCCCCACAAATGAGAAAGAAACTAATAGTACTATCTAGTTTCTAATGGTCTCAATAGTCTAGTGCAATATTTTCTTGATTTTCAAAATTGGTCAAATTTAATAATTTCTGCCGTTTACAGAATTTGTTGATTAACTAACCTTCGAAATAGAATCGGATTATGGAAGAGTCCTTCCCAATATTTACTTTGGATTCACTGAGTTGCTATAGCGAAGTGATATGGTCCACGGTTATAGAATTACCGTTAGAAAACTACGAAATATACACAGATGTAAATAACCTCAATAATTTAATATTTCATTAAAAAACCAAAATTATGAAAACGAATAAAGTAACATCAATTTATCCTAAACCCAATGCTATATTGACCAAAGGCGATAGCATAACCATTAAATTTAGTTCGGCTATCACTACAAAAAAAGCAATTGGAAGGAGCATCAATATTAGTCGGACGTCTAGAGCAACGATACAATTAAGCTCAAATAGAAAATCCATAATCATAAAAGACATCAATTGTCGAAGTAGTGATTTTGCCGTTAGTGTTGCAGCGTTCCTAGCGGATGATAAAAATTTGCAGATCGACAGGCTTGATTTGACGTATCAATATGTAGCCGAACTAGGACCTGTGCGATTGCAGAAGGGATATTCTTTGATGCACACTAGAGCTGTAACGATGCCCATTTCTAAAAAAAGGTATGTAATTTCTAAAGTAGAAGATGACAAAGGAAATTTTGAAACTATTGCCTTTGATGAAAACGAGAAAGACGTTAGCTATAAATCTGTATTAAAGAAGGAAGCAGAACTACATTTTAAAAAATATGGAAAATTACATCCAACTCTGTTTAACCACCTACAAAGTAGCAAACAGAGCGGTACGGTGACGATAGCATTGTGGTTGAAAGATTCTAGACGTGACTTTGACAAATCTAGATACAATGTAGAACAACTAGAGAAACTCGCTGATAAGATCAAGCGTGAAAATCTTGATGCCAAAAAGAAACTAAATGCACTAGGAAAAAAAATAACATCTAAATTCAATGCTGAAATTATTAGGGTAGGAAAAGGTACTCCAGTTATAGAATGTACATTAAAGTCCAAAGATGTAATAGCGCTGGTTGAGTCTAGTGAATTGATAGAAATCGCGTTTTTGGTAGAGACTGAAATGATAGAAGATCTAGAGAATGCAGTAGCAATAGCAAATGCAGATACTGTGATCAGTTCATTAGGTTTTGATGGTACGGGAATAAAAGTAGCCGTATTTGAAAGTGGTCCTGATACGCTTAATAGCCTAGATATTGATGGTTTTTTTGATAATGCACAAAGTAGTCAATCATCACACGCAAGGTCAGTTATAGGAATCATCAAAAATACTCAAGCAAGTGGTAGTAATGGATTTGCTCCAAATTGCGAAATGTATTCCGCAAATAGTAGCAGTATGAATTCGCTGGAGTGGGCTATTGAGGATGAAAACTGTACCGTAATAAATCAAAGTTTTCATCGATTTAGCGAAGCTTCATCAGCAGACTTATCCCTAGATGATATCATTAAAGATTATTACGCTTATCATTACCCTTACCCAACGATAGTTCAGGCTGCGGGAAACTTTTTTGTCGGCGATTCTGATAATATTACGCCTATCGAAGATGAATATGTTAATCACAAAGGATACAATACTTTGTCTATTGCTAATCATGATGATACTGCAACTGGAATGAGAGCTTCCTCAGTTTTTAGGAATCCAGATTCACCGCACAATGATAGAGAGTTGCCAGAGTTATCCGCTAATGGAATTGATATTCAGTTGTTCGGTTCTGCGAGAGGTTCAGGAACATCATTTTCATCACCTGCTGTAGCAGGAACTGTTGCTTTGCTGCAGGATGCAAATAGCATTCTAAAATCTTGGCCCGAAGGGAATAGAGCTATTTTATTAGCCTCCTCGTTGAGAAACATAGTCAATGGAACTTGGTGGAATGATATTGTGAGTAATGTAGATGCCTTGGATGGAGCGGGTGCATTAGACGCATTAGAGGCGGTGAGAATCGCCCAGCAGAAGAAAAACCCAGGAAATGTACCATCTACCAAAGGGTGGGATACGGGTACATTGACCAACAGCAGTTTTGGTACTGACGGATTTGCTACTTCCATATATAAAATTAGTGTCCCTTCCGCTAGTATTGGATTGACATCAGAACTCAGATTTACCAGAAGAGTCAAAGTAGCATTGACTTGGACTAGTAAAGTCAACAAACTCCTATGGTGGTTTTTATCTTCTAATTTGAATGTAGATTTAGATTTGAAAGTATACAACTCGAATGGTGTTCAAGTAGCAAGTAGTCATTCTTGGGATAACAGCTATGAAATTGCCGAGTTTAATGGCGTAACTGGTGAAACATATACCATTAAGATTAGACGATGGTCTGGTACTGAGCTTACCTACTATGGTGTTGCGTGGACTGTTGCACCATTGTTTAATTTGAGAGTGATAAACAAGTGGTCTATTTAGATTTTGCGGCCTTTTCATAAGAAGGAGGGATTAGTACGCTAGCTAGTTCCTCCTTCTATTATTAGCAATCTAGGAAAATATGGATTTTGTATTCTTACGATTTCTAGATGCCATTACTTAATCTTGTATCAAATCAAGATTAGTCATAATATTCCCAGAGAATAAATACAACTTAATGTACATTTACATCTTATACTAACGATCGATATACCTAAGCATATTAATGTAACCAGCAATTAATAATGATTAGTAGATATATCTCCTTGTTTTTTATACTCGTTCCGATATTTTTGGTATCCCAATCTCCCAAAGAGATTCTTAGCATTCTCGAAGATCAACTTTCTGAAGTGGACAGGTCCAGAGATGTATTATCTGACAAAATCAATCAACAAAAGTGGTCTATCTACAAAGATGATCTGAAATCTTATGGACTGCCATCAAAAGATTATCTGGAGCATGTAGCATACTTCTTCGAATATTCTGAGAAGCACGAACAATCTAAGTGGGTAGCGCATATGATCACTCCTGAAGTCGAAGAGCTGGGTTCTGGTAGGACTAATGACTTCAGAGTAGATCCGTTAGTGACTACAGGAACTGCCCAAGAAGGTGATTACTTTAACCATTATCCAAATAAGAGGAAGGAAGATCAGTATGAAGGCTTTGGTTATGATAGAGGACATCTCGCACCATCGGCTGATTTCAGATGGTATAAGCAAGCTGTATCAGAGAGCTATTTCTACTCTAATATGTCACCACAAGATCCCGAACTAAATAGAGAGAAGTGGGCAGAGCTAGAATCATTCTTGAGAGGATATGTGATTCGTAATAATGTCCCTCTTGCCATCATCACGGCTCCAGTGTTGTCTGATGACTTGGAGAAAGTCGAGCAATCTCCGAATGGATTAAGTATACCAAAGTTCTATCTTAAAATTGCCTACGATCATACCAATCAAAGGGCAATCGGATTCTTGATGGGGAATAAAGCGCTAATCAAACCTGTAGATGCGTACGCGATCAGTATCGATGATTTGGAAGTGCTTACAGGATATGACTACTTTCCCAATATCGATCAATCATTAGAGGTCGATTATGATATTACAAAGTGGTTCTCAGAATACGACGAAGGCGCTGTGGAACCCATAAAGCAAAATACACTGCCAAGGGGTTATTACAATTCTGTATCTGTAGCGAGCCAGATGAACAAGTATAGAAAGGTAACGGTCTGTGGTAGAGTAGTCACTACGAGGAATAGTAGAAAAGGGCATGCATGGCTTAATTTCGATCGAAAATACCCTAATGATTACTTCTCTGTGATGATTTATAAAGATGAATTAACAAACTTCACGTATGATCCTGTCCAATATCTCAAGGATAAAGATATCTGCGTGGAAGGCGAAGTAGGTCAGTTTGGCAATAAGCCTGTCATGATATTGGCAAGAGAGCTTGATATCATTAATACAGAAAGTGTATTTGATTAATTGATCAACAAAGTGATCAATTGTACCATTTACGTTCATAAACTCCCCTAATTTTTAAGATAATCCTTCATATATCTTCTTTTAACCCGCGATAATTATCAGGGCTCACGATAGCTAATGCTATCCTTGCGTTTTTCGCCTTGACCTATTTTAGCTAATCCTAAAATAATGCGAAATGATAAACCGTAATTGGTATTAATCAAGAAGTAAAGAAGTCAAAACAGCTAACAATCCAAAACCGAAGCGTTCTAAATATCTAAATATCTACTCTCTATACTGTATATATTCATTCAGTGACAACAGTTCTGCTTGTAGTGTATTTATCTTTTCTACGAGTACATTTTCTGTATGCTTAGCCGATGAATCCTGAATAGATATAGAGGCTAGAAATTCCCATATTTCTAGAACATCTCGCCCTGGCATCGTGAATGTTTTGTAGTGTGGATTATCAGATTGTAGGTAAAATTCTCCGTCCTCCAGTTTCATGATCCGTTTAAATACGATTCCTTCATCCCTAGAGACGACGATGTATCGACTACCGAAATTTACATCACTAAAATTGGCAATATATTCCCCTACAACATAAGAACCATCTATGATCGGCGGCATCGAATCTCCATTGATGGGAAATGCTCTACAGTTCTTTGCTTGAGGTAAGAAAGGTAAATATAGGTGCTCGAGATTTTCGATATATTCTGGATCACTATAGCTTCCTAGATATCCAGCACTCGCATCGTGTGGAATAATCTCTATGATGCGGTCTCCATTTTTATCGACTTGAATCGGCATGATCATGCTACTCTTATTGACGATGTCATCATAATTATCCTCTCCGATAGATACCGTCAGCAATAGATCGACCGAGATCTTGAAGTATCGAGATATGCGGAGGAGGACTTCTATTCCCGGATCGTGGATACCTTTCTCATACTTTGCGAGATTAGATCTACTCAACATGAGACTACCGCCTAATGCTACCTGAGATAGACTTTGCTTCTTTCGGAGAAACTTGATGTTATTTGCTAATTTATTCATTGTTCGTATTTGTCACATTTTTTTAGTTGTGTTGTGTGACAAATATACTCATCTTTGTCGAATACTAAATAGGATTAAACATTAATTTATGGAAAAAGCGATTGTTCATCTAGACATGGACACCTTTTTTGTCTCTTGCGAGAGGCTGGCTAATGATTCTCTGAGGGACATCCCGCTGATCATCGGAGGCAGCAAAGGACGTGGAGTTGTGACTTGTGCATCTATGGAAGCAAGACGCTTTGGAGTACGGTCAGGTATGCCGCAATTCATGGCTAACAAGCTATGTCCTCAAGCCAAGGTTATCAGAGGTGATTATGAATTGTACTCTAAATGTTCAGAGGTAGTGACCGATATTATACAGGAGAGTGCACCTGTGATGGAGAAATCTTCTATCGATGAATTCTATATCGACATCAGCGGTATGGATAAGTATTTTGGCTGTCTGAAATGGACCTCAGAACTCAGTCAGAGGATCGTCCAAGAGAGCGGATTACCACTTTCGTTTGGGCTATCGATAAACAAAACGGTATCCAAGATGGCAACCAATGCAGGGAAGCCACTAGGTCAGCTGATGATTGCTGAGAACGAAGTACAGCCATTCATGAATCCACTGCCGATTATCAGACTGCCAGGGATAGGTCCGAGTACGTGTCAGACGCTGTCTAGGATTGGTATCAGAAAGATCGGAATGCTAGCTGATATCCCTCGGGAAGTCATGGGTAAGCTGCTCGGTAAGACTGGACTTTCATTATCACAAAGAGCCAAAGGTATCGACCTCACACCCGTCAAACCGTACAGCAAACGAAAGAGTATCTCCAAAGAACGTACATTCCAACAAGATACAATAGACAAGAAAATGCTGCACACTATACTGTCAGGGATGGTAGAAGATCTGTGTTATCAATTGAGAACCGAAAACTGGCTTGCGGGTAATATATCCGTTAAGATCAAGTATACCAACTTCGATACGCATACCAAGCAGGCCACGGTCAGTCACACCGCATGCGACATGACACTCAGAGGGCTCGCATATAAGCTACTAGAAAATGTATATCAGCGGAGAATGAGAATAAGGCTTATCGGAATATCATTCTCCAAACTGGTCAATGGCCGTTATCAGATCAATATGTTTGACGATACAGAACAGAAAATAAAACTCTATCAAGCAATGGATGGCATCAAGAATCGGTTCAATCCCAATGTCATCCAATGGGGTACGGGATTTAGTAATTCTAAAAGTGATAATTCGATCAAGCAAGAAAATTCAACAGCGACTGCTAATATCAAGTTCAAAAGTAATGCCCATCTGTACGAGTCTGTCGGTGGACGATAGGAGTATGATAACCCAAAAATATATCCTGAATGTATATCAATTGCCATACACAATATTCTCTACGATATGGGACATTGTCCATACAAGAACTAGTAGGTCAGGCAAAGGCATGTCAGATCGAGGCATTGGCAATAACGGACATTAATAATACCGCGGCTGTATATGAGTTTATTTTAGAATGTCTAGAACACGATATCAAGCCTGTTGTCGGGATGGATATGCGGACGGATAATGAGCAGCTGTTCGTAGCACTGGCTAAGGATCGAGAGGGATTTAGAGAGATCAATGAACTTATGAGTTTTTCTAACATCAATAAATTTCCACTTCCTAGGGTCGCACCAGAGTGGAACCACTGTATTGTAATCTATCCTTTTGGCAAGGAACCGTCGAAGCTCAGGGATTACGAATATGTAGGATTTACCCATGAGCAGCTCAATAGATTGAAAACAAGTAGATGGAATAGCCTTCAAGAGAAAGTCGTCATCCTACATACGGTAAGCCATGCTTCACCGGCACATTATGGTCTACACGGTGTACTAAGGGCTATTGATAATAATATCCTCCTTTCGGATCTCTCACGTGCAGATGTAGGAGCTAGGGCGGATATGATGCTATCACGCAAAGAACTGCTAGATAAGTTTGACTTCTTTCCAAAAGTCATAGCGTCCACTCAATCGATTATAGATCAATGTAATTTCACATTTGACTTCAGTACGCCTAAGAATAAGAAGACGTATACCAATACTCGATACAATGATAAAACCTTACTGACCAAACTAGCACTAGAAGGAATGAATCGGCGCTATGGCAAACATAACCTAGAAGCGAAAAAACGAATTCTCCACGAGATAGACATCATCGATAAGTTAGAGTTCTCTGGATACTTCCTGATCACTTGGGACATCGTGAAGTATAGCATGACCAGCGGCCACTACCATGTCGGCAGAGGGAGTGGTGCCAATAGTATAGTAGCATACTGTCTACATATTACTAATATCTGCCCGATAGATCTCAATTTATACTTTGAGCGATTTCTCAACCCGGCTAGAAAAACGCCACCAGACTTTGATATCGATTGGTCATGGCAAGATCGGGATTCGATATTACAATATATTTTTACTCGATTCGATCAGGATAAAGTAGCTTTTGTGTCCGCTATCGGTACATTCAAACATAGGTCTACCTTTCGGGAAATAGGCAAAGTATTCGGACTAGCAAAAGAAGAATTGGATCATCTGTCGAAGACACACCACAGCGCTCATCGCAAAAATCCCGTCGTACAGAAAGTCCATAAATACGCCCAGATGATGGCAGGTTTTCCCAATCAGCGAAGTCTACATGCGTGTGGTGTTATCGTATCCGAAGAACCGCTGACATACTTTGCGGCGCTAGATATGCCACCCAAGGGATTCCAGACCACGCAATTCGATATGTATACTGCAGAGGATATCGGGTTCGAGAAATTGGACATTTTATCTCAGCGAGGCATCGGACATATCAATGACGCTGTAGAACTCATCAAGGAAAACAAAAAGATCGCAGTTCCGATAGAAGACTTCTTATCTTATAAAGATGATCCGAAGCTCAACGAAAACCTATCGAAAGGCAATACGCTAGGATGCTTCTATATAGAGAGCCCTGCTATGCGGGGACTGCTCAGAAGATTGCAATGCGAGAACTACCATACACTTGTGGCTGCATCTTCTATTATCAGACCTGGTGTAGCCAAATCGGGGATGATGCGAGAGTACGTTTTTCGGCACAATAATCCAGATAAGTTCGAATACTTCCACGATGTATTCGAAGAGCAACTGCACGAGACGTATGGCGTGATGGTCTATCAGGAGGACGTGATGAAGATCGCACATGCGTTTGCAGGATTAGATCTGTCACATGCGGATATCTTGCGGCGTGGGATGTCAGGGAAGTCAAGATCAAAAAAAGAGTTTCTAAAAGTCAAAAATCAATACTTCGAAAACTGTGCGAAAAAAGGATACTCAGAGCAACTGTCAAACGAGGTCTATCGACAGATTGAATCTTTTGCTGGATATTCTTTTTGTAAAGCACACTCGGCTTCATACTCTGTGGAGAGTTATCAGAGTCTATATCTCAAGACGTATTACCCGATAGAGTTTATGGTGGCTGTCATCAATAACTTTGGAGGGTTCTATCGTACAGAAGTATATATACACGAAGCTCGGATGGCAGGGGCGACGATCAATCCTCCATGCATCAACACGAGTGGAAACCTGACTACATTGAAGGAAAAGGAGATTACCTTGGGGTTTGTCCATGTCAATAATGTAGATGACAAGACTAAGCGGTCTATTATAAAGAATCGGAAATCCTATGGACCTTATAAGAGCCTATTTGACTTTATAGACCGGGTAGCTATCGGTATAGAGACCTTGCAGACGCTCATCTTTGTAGGCGCATTCAGATTTACTCAGAAGTCCAAAAGTAAGTTGATTATAGAAGCTAGAATGCTGCTCGCAGATTACAAATCAGACCATAGCAATATCAAGCTGTTTCAGGTGCCAACGCCAGAGTTCGAATTGCCTGACCTGCCACACAGTTATCTAGAGGATGCATATGATGAGCTAGAGTTGTTCGGATTCCCAGTCTCTTGCTCTCCTTTTGATCTATTGAAGACTAAATATAGAGGTTCTCACTCTGCCAAGAATCTTCCGCTATACAAAGGGCATAAAGTGAGGATGATCGGATATCTTATCAGTAGAAAAAATGTACCGACGAAGCAAGGCAATATGAACTTTGGGACGTGGGTGGATGTCGAGGGGACTTACTTTGACAGTACACATTTTGCCAGATGTCTGCAGCAGTATCCATTCACTGGTGGTGGATGCTATTTGCTAGAAGGTAGGGTAGACGTAGATTATTCATTTCCTAGTTTGATGATAGAAAAGATGGCGCGCCTGCCGTTTATGGCAGATCCAAGATACGAAGATCAAGAGACCAAGAAATTTGATCAACGGAAGAAATTCAAAGAGGACTATAGTGGAACTCAACGAAAGCCATACCCGAGTGAGCAAGAAGTAGGACTACCGAGGACAAAGATGAAGTAGTTGGATTGACGAGCTCAACTTGGTCGCCTCCAGAAACAGTATTAGAATAGAAAAAAAAACTGGTACTCATGCATACTACATCCAGCTATTGTTTACAATATATTCACATATTCATACCTTCCTCGCATTAATACTTAAATTTGCATCACAAACTACTCAACTACTCACTCTATGAATGTATTCAGCAGTATATGGCATTATAAATGTCCGAGATGTAGAAAAGGTGATCTCTTTGTAGCTCCGTTTAATTTTAAGGATCCACTCAATATGCATGAGAAATGTGATCATTGTGCCCAAAGATTCCAACCAGAGCCTGGCTATTATTTTGGAGCTATGTTTATTTCTTATGGATGGACAGTCTGGACAATATTGGCTATCGTGGGATTCTGCATGCTTGTTTTAGGATGGTCAGTAGAGGCCTCGTTTGTCTTAGTGATTTTCGTATCGACCTTATCTTACTTCTTTATTGCGAGAATATCTAGAGCTATGTACATCCATTTGGACGTTAGATATGATAAACAGAAAGCGGAGGAAGGTGGATTGTATACTGATGAATGATACAACTATAGTCTTACAAAAAAGAACTATTACAAGTTATAGAAGTGGTTTGGTAACATGACCATGTCAAAATGGAGTACTGTATTTAGTATTGTTCAAGAAAGTCTGATCTGTTAACGTCTTTAAGAAATTGACCAGATCAACTTTATCCTGATCTGTCAGCAATAGCCCACTATCGGTAGTTGCCAATAATGCAAGATCAAGAGTAGACGAAGGGTGAATCCCTTCATTGTAGTGATCGACTACTTCTTCTAGCGTTTGGAATCTGCCATCATGCATATATGGTGGCGTCAATGCAATATTTCTAAGAGATGGAACTTTGAATTTCGCTCTATCCATCGGGTCATTGGTAACTGCTTCTCTGCCTATATCCGTAAAGTCAGCATCACTGTCAAGACCATTATTCATATATAGGTCATTTTCAAAATTTGCGCCTCCATGGCAGTGTGCGCAGTCTGCACCTGAGAACTCAGGAAAAAACGGATTGTACTCCGTTTCGTAAAGTAATCTTCCTCGTTCCTCACTTTCGGTAAGCTCTATTTGATTGGCTTTCCACTGATCATATTTCGAGTCATAAGATACGATGCTTAACATGAACTGTTCCATGGCAAGTGCCATCCGCTCAACCGTTATGTCATCGTCGCCATACACCCGAGTAAATTGATCTTTATAAAGTTTTGATTCTTGCAGTTTAGCCAACACATTCTCTAATGTCTCATCCATCTCTAGCTCATCTTGGATAGGCAAGATTGCTTGATCCCTCAACAAATGTGCTCTACCATCCCAAAAGAACTCATTACTATTCCAAGCCATATTAAAAACAGACATCGCCTGACGTTTTCCTGGTAGCATATCAACTCCAAGTGAAAACCTAGTAGTGTCAGAAAATCCGTGCTTTTGTCTATGACAACTTGCACACGATTGAATATTATTTTTAGAAAGTTTCTTTTCATAGAATAGCATTCTTCCCAGTTGGACGCCTTGCTCGGTAAGCTTATTGTCTAGCGGTATATTAGGTGCTGGTAGTGCTCCATATATTAGATCATAGGCAGTAGTATCTTGCATAATCTCCTCCATCGATGGAGGATCCACTATGGGCTCTTGCTCACACGAGGAAACAATAAATAATAAGAACACAAAAGTAGAGAAGTATATATATTTAGTCATTTGATAGATTCTTATTAGTGATAAAATTCTCATCTGTTAGTGCCACTAGGAATGCTTTCAAATCAGATTTTTCAGTATCTGAAAGTCCCAATGGTTTTATGGATACATTCTTATGGATATGATTCTTCCCACCACTATCATAATGCTCGATGACACCTTCCAAGCTAGGAATCGAACCGTCGTGCATATAAGGACTAGTCACTTCAATATTTCGTAAAGAAGGTACTTTGAATAGGGCTATGTCCTCCTCATCCATTGTGAGTCTGAAACGGCCACTATCTGGATACTCCATGTATAATCCATTATTTTCAAAAGCATAATTTGTGAAATTGAAGCCAGCATGACATGTACTGCATGCTAATCTCTCACTGAAGAATAGTTTCTGGCCTCTCTGCGCTTCCCTAGTCATGGCATCTTCTACACCATAGCTAACTTGCATATCATAAGAACTCTGACCGCTAATCAACGATCTTTCAAATTGAGAAAGTGCTCTAGTTATTACAAACGGATTTGGTGCCTGACCATAAGCCATCTCTGCCATAGAAACGTATGTACTTATTTTGCTCAAAGTGTCCGAAATGACGACTATATTATTATTGAATTCGTTATGCTCTTGGATTGGAACTAGAATTTGCATTTCTAACGTTGGTACACCTCCTTCTCTTGTGAAATAGGGATGGTAAGCAACATTTGTCAACGTGGATGAATTTCTAGTGCCTAGACGATTACCAAAACCCACACTCACATCTACCTCATCTGAAAATGCTAACATGGG
Source organism: Herpochondria borealis (assembly GCA_032274145.1). Taxonomy (NCBI): domain Eukaryota; phylum Rhodophyta; class Florideophyceae; order Ceramiales; family Ceramiaceae; genus Herpochondria; species Herpochondria borealis. The sequence continues at coordinate 2,986 of JAVCKV010239180.1, read as the reverse complement.
ATCATGACAAGAAGCACAACTTACCGTACCGTCTTTTGAGAGGATAGGATCATAAAAGAGCTTCTTACCCAAATTCCATCTTTCCAATGAAAATTCATTTCCTACAGGATGCTCAATCTTTGGGAAACCCAATGGCACTTCCATTATTTCTAATCTTGGAATCGGTTCTTGCGCTTCTTTAGCGCAAGAAGAATACAACAAAACCATCAAAATGATAATGGGAACCCTCAAATTCAAGTTATTGGACAATTACTTTTCTAGTTGCTAACGTAGCACCATTTGCTGCTATCAATGAAATAAAATATAATCCAGCTTCTTCTATTTCAATCGATTGATTTCCATTGCCATTTATAGATTGTACATTTCTCCCCAAAACGTCAGAAATACTAATGGTATAATTAGATGTCAAAACATCTGATTCAATCTGCAGCAATCCATTTGGCGCTGGATTAGGGTACACATTGAAATCAGTAACCGCTACATCATCTGCGCTAGTCACGGTAGCTATAGTAAATACATTTTGTTTCAAATTATTTGTGAGCAATCCAATTTTACCACCGCCACCATGCAAGATAATCCCATCGCTGACATCTAATTGAGAGAGTAAGTTTCTATATTCAGCATCCAATTGTACTAGGTAATCGCCCTCTTGATCCATGTCTACAGGAAAGTTCATCTCTTCGTAAAACTCATCTCCTATAGCGTGAAATTCTATAGTTTGATCGAGCAGAGGTCCAGCTTTTCCTTCTAATGCTATAAATCTATAACCCGCAGCCCATCCCCAATGCATTGAAGGGTTAGCCGGAGCCAATGCATGTCCAGATGGCCACAGCGACGGATCAGCATGATTAGAATCGTAATCTATTCCAAAATGGAAATTTACAGATTCTAAACTCTCAATACTGTGTGTTCCTAAATCGATAATTGTAGGTTCAGAACTATCCATCGTACTGACTAAAACATACAAATCTTCCAACTCAGTAACTTGACCTCCATCGTGGACAATTGAAAAAGTTGATATGTAATATTGCAGACGATCTATCATGAAGTCATTGTCAAGATCATTTTGAACATTCTTATTGTTCTCAAATACTTCACCATCCAAAATATGATTAATTTGAATAGATATTTGCTTTTGACCGAATGACAAATTAATTGCAAAAAGAAGTGCAAATAGTGGTAAAAATTTTCTCATAATTTGATGTTTTGGCATTTATTAATTCTTATTCAATTGAAGTCAAAATCTTAACTTCCGTAAAGTACATCAATTTTAACATTATTCAATTGATTTATTATGATATACACTTGATTTTTGTTGACACCAGCAAGTATTACTTCATTCTATCTAGAAATACTTTCCTTGGTTCGTGTTAAAGACCATTAAAGTATAGCCCATTTATGGTCTTCTCGATAGTTATCAATCACAAATCCTCTAAGGAATTCCGACCAGTTGGACTATTTTGATAAGAACTCGGAGAAAGGCCAACAAGCTTCTTAAATTGTCTAGAAAAATGTGCTGTACTAGTATAACCTAGGATATAAGCAACTTCACTTATGTTCCTGTCCTTGTACATCAAAAGTTCTTTTGCTTTCTCTATTCTCAATTTTATCAAATATTGCTCTATAGTATCCTTTTCATGATGTGAAAAAACCCTGCTCAGGTGCGAATAATTATAAGAAAATCGTTTTGTCAAATAAGTTGACAATTTGAAATCATCATCAACCTCCTCTTTACTATATACCTCGACCAGTGCAGCCTTGATCCTGGTTACCAGCACTGGTTGAGCGGAGTCTAACAATTCGAATCCCTGTCGTTTCAGATTTGTCGCTAACAGTTCTAGTTCTAATTTTGAGATAGATCCTAAAAGCATAACTTCACCTAATTTTATACTTAAATACGGGATATGTTGCTTATCAAAAATGCTTGACACCGATGCTATACATCTATCGCAAACCATATTTTTTATATATACCGCTTTCATACTATTTGAGTTCTAGTTTTACCTTAAAAAAGACAGTATAGTTATTATAACAGTTTGGTAATATGTTTTTGAGGGCTTTGATTTTGTTAAGGCCCTCAAAACTATTTTTTGCACGTTCGATTTTTAAAGCTGTATAGGATTCACTAATTCATTAGGATTAGTAGGACCACAGTTCCTAAACCACCTGTGCGTTTTAGTCGCACTTAATAATTAAAGCCAGAATGTAGGAGCAATCCTATATTCTGGCTTTTTTCGTTAGTTAATTAATGGGGTAACAGATAATAGTATCTGAGGAGAGAGTTATATATAAAACTTTACATAATAGTAGACTAGTAATTGACGATGCTTTTAACTTTTTTAGCCAATATCGGGCAGTAAGAAAAGGAGGATTGTAGCTAAAATGGATAGAAAATTGCGTACCATAGGATGATATGTTAGAGGATGATTGGAAGTTAAGAGGTAGATATTATTAATTATTGATTATTAATTATTTACTAGGCACGATCTATACGTGTAATTAGCTCATAATCAATAATTAGTAATTAACTATTTTAAAAAATTACTATTAATTTATTTTTATCCGACTACCTAGACTATGAATTTCTAACAAAAAAAAAATTCTAATTTAGAAAAGGGCTAGGGAATACTTTTAATTTATATATACTACCTGTCAAATAGTTATTTTTGTGGAAGAAAAGGACAATTTAAAATAGTTGGAGTAGGGTAATTATTTACTGATTTCCTCTACCAAAATATACTTTATTCTAAAATATTTATGTTTTTGTCTAAATAAGAGAAACTTTAAGTCTTTTCTTTTACTATATTTGTTAATTCTAAAACAATCTATAGTTACCATAGGGTCTTCTTTTGTTTAATTTACTACCGTACACTTTTTAGAAAAGAGAAAAGAGAATAGAGATAATTTTCGTTTACAATCGGAGGAAAATCGTTTTCATTTTAACGGATTTATTCTCGACGCTCTACTCTCGCTTCTCTATTCTAAA
>JAVCKV010239069.1:0-15646 GCA_032274145.1 Herpochondria borealis | reverse complement strand
CCGCTCGTTCCTGATGCCTCCACAAGCCGACGGTTGTCGACAGCGTGCGACGGAGCGGCCATGGTGACTTCCGTGGTGTGTGAAATGGGGGCAGCGCTAATTTCCGAGTCGCCGACCGACACACGGTGCTTGTTCTTGATCGGGTTTGCGCGCATCGGCTCAAGCATCTCGGCCTCGGCCTGCGTGGACGGGCGGATTCCCTCATCGTCAGCATCTTCGCCAGCGTCGCGACGGGGTCTGTCGATTGAGCGACGACGTGCGCGATGCTCCTCCATTCGGTGCTCTGCGGCCAAGAGTTCAGCCTGGACTGCGGCGGGTTCGACGCTCTCAAAGTAGATGCGGGGGTGTCGAGTGAGTTGCCAGAAGACGCGACGGATCTTGACGGCGAGAACTTGGACGAGGCATGCGAGGAAGATTGCGGCTGCGATGATGAAAGCCGACTCGACCGTATCCGTTTCCGACTTTTCCGCGTTGGTTGCGTGACGACGGATGATATCGATGGCGAGAACGACGAGGAAAATCACGTAGAGTGACCAGTGGGATTCGATGAGCTCGTTAAAGGTGGATGCCTTCACCTTGCGCAGAAATGAGGAGAATCGGAACTGGTCGGGAAGATTGCGGTAGTAGATGAACTGGAAGCGGATGTCGTGAAAAGCCATGACCTCATGCAGATGGATATACTCGAAGAGAGAGGAGAAGCTTGGGAACCACCAGAGAAAGATGCGCCAGGCCGGGTCCGGGCGCTGGTCATGGCGGGACTTGATGGTGGAGTAGGAATCCTTGAGCAGAAGGTAGTTAACGAGGTCAATCTGCTCCATCTTCTTCCAACGGTGCGACAAGCGCAGACTGGTGAACATGGTGCTGAGGACGACAACGGCGTAGAAAATGGCAAGCAGGAAGATGAAGACGTGTGCAAACTCGAAGGAGAGAATGATGTCGCCCTTCGGGTGCTCAACCGTCTCGTAGATGATGAAGAGGAACGACACCAGCCCGAGGATCATGAGCTCGCGATAAAGGACCCGCACGGCAGGGCCCAGATGGTGGTGGCGCATCTTGATCCAATGCTCGATGCGGTGGAGAATGAACTCGATGATGAGGGTGAAGACGATGAGAAGGACGAGCAGCCATTCTGACAGTGTTGTGGAAACGGTTCCGGAAGCCATGCGCAAGGCGGGTCGTGCGTGTGTGCGCGCGCACGCGGCAGGAGGGGTTAAAAGAGGGAAAAAAGGAAAGGAAAAGACGAAGAGAAAGCCCCGGTTGCGGTTTTCGGGTGGTGGTTTGGGGGATGTGGTGTGGTGTGGGTCACTGTGCGGAGGGGCTGCGGGTGTTGATGTGGAGCGGGGAGCGGAGCGGAGCGGAGCGAGGGCGGTTGGTGGAAGTGACGCAGGATGAGCGAGAGGCGACGGTGGGGCGGCAGGGAGTGGACGAAAGGGAGGATGCGGTGATTAAAAAGGGGGGGAGGGGCGCGAAAAGCAGACGGGGGCACGGGGCGGGAGGTGTGAGACGAAGGCCGAGGCGGCGGGCCGAGGCGGGAGTCTGTGGTCGGGATAATCGGTCAGCAAGGGGGCCTGTTTATTTCTTTACTCTTCCTATTTTTTTTAGAAAAAACACACACGCACACACACACACTCCCAAATCTTCAGCAACCTCCCTCGCCCGTTTGCTTCTACCCCTTGTATGCGTACATACTGTATCCTTACCCGTGCCCCGTGCCCGTGCCCGTGCCCGTGCCCGTGCCCGTGCCCGTGCCCGTGCTCGTGCTCGTGCTCCCAGTGCCGGCACCGTCCGGAACAATCCGGCGCGACCGTGCAAGCCAAGCACACTTTCCCTCGTCTCTCTCCCGCCGCGCGGTCTCGACCACCAACCAATCAACCAACCACCCGCCACCAACCACCACCACCAAAGGCCACCTTTGCGGTCGTCCTCGTCCACACGCACCACCCCCCGAAAAAAAACCGCGCCTTCCCACACAGAATCGCCATCGCCGTGGCCTGCGCCGAACGAGTCGCCGTGCGAGACGCCGTACAAGCCACCGTCCGAAATTCACATTTTCTCGCATTTGCGCCCCCCCACTGCTTTGCTAACTCCTTGCTAACTCCCAGTGCAGACGCTCACGGGCCCGCACCGCACAATCTCAATCTCATCCGAATCCGACACCCGCCTCCACATTTCCCAACCCCCATCTTGGCCAACTAATCGTCGTGCCGCACCTCGGTGTGCCCAACTAAACAGAAACATTCAGTTATCTCTCATCTCACCTCATCTCCTCTCATCTCTCCCCCTCTCTCTCTCTCTCTCATCCCTTTGTCTCACCGACCTCGTCTATGTCTACGTGGTACCACAATTCTCCACAATCTAAACCCCTGCTCAAGCACTCATTACGCCTAATCTCATTCCCTTCCATTCCGCGACGAGAACGTTGACCAACGCAACCAAAACCAATTCGTTCCCGCCCAGTATCTTAGATGTGTTCTTTGCGCAGCGCACATCACAGGTGCTGCGCACCGCCCAGTCATGTAGTCGTACAGTCGTGCAGCACCGCTCCGCCGAGATTCCGCTATCTCGTCACGTCGAGCGCATATCACACACGTCCAGCCCGGTCACAACGCCCGGCGAGCCCGGCAACGTTAAGCAAGATGACGAGCTGTCGCGCCATCGCGTCACTGCGCCGTTGCGCCACACATGCCTGGAACAAAGAAGGGGACCTTCTCGCGAGTAGATAAGGTAACTTGGAGACCAGACTCGAGAGCGGGAGGGAATGGGCGCAGGGTATTGTTTTCAAGCCAATACCTGGACATAGTAACAAAAAAAAAGAACCGTGTCCCATGCGCTGTGGCCAACGCTGACGGAACGGTCTGTTGGAGAAAGAAAAAAAAAAAGTTTTGGAAAGGTTCTCCAAAAGGAGAAGAGCGATTTGGACGGCACCGTTACCCCTCCGTAAGCAGACAGGGCGGACATCTGTGTGGTCAGGGATGCACATGTGAAATGTGACGCGGGTAGGATATTTTAGTGTCATGAATTCCAAATTCCAAATTTAATTTAAGAAAGAGAAAAAAAACAATTAATTAACGAAAAGTTCATAAAAATTTAATTTTATAAACTATTTTAGGGTAATAAATGCATTTCACATTACAAAACGATTCGAAAAGGCGCGATGCAAAACTTGTATGTCTGCAAATCATTGGCTCATGTGGCTGTTTCTGTTGTTGACCTTACTGTAAAGGTTAAACAGTGTGCTGCACGACAGTTCGGCAACGCCGATTCACGGCCTCACAACATTTCTGAACTTGCGGTGCCTCTCACCCGTTCGAACCGCCACCCTGCCGCCCTGCCGTCCACATCCACCTGGCACTCTATCTCACCACTACCGAACCCATTAAGCCCTTTATTCAACACTCCCATCGTGTATGGATGCTCCCTGTCCGCGAGATTGCACCTCCAAACGTGTACTCTTCAATGTGAACACTATCAACTCTGCGCCTAAAAGAACCGTCGCATCTGTGTTCATTCTGTGTGTGTGTATGCCGCAGCCGCAGCCGCTAAACTGTCCACACGCCTCTTCAATCGTGCACCGCACCAACAGTCACCACAAAGAGGCCCCTTTTCTCTACAAGCGAGAGAGCCTCCAGTGTCTCAGCTGCGCCGGCACACCGGGAGATTTTTTTCTTGGCAGACACTGCCTTCAATTTCTGTGGACCGGGCAACCTAAAATAGAAATAAACTTATTGTTTAATTTTCGTTTTAATTTTAAATATAATTTTAATTTACTTCCACCTTGTAACCCTCTGGCTTGCCCGTCCTTCATCCACCATGCCCCATCATGCCCCATCATGCCCCATCATGCCCCATCATGCCCCATGCTTCCGCCGCACTCCACATTCATAGAGCTCTATCATTCAGGACGACACCCTTGCATGAAACCACTCCATCCCTTACGCCCCAACCTCAACTTTTTTATTTGCAGGTTTTTTAGGGTGGTTGGGATGAGACCGGGCGATCTACACGTGTGAGAATTGACGCATCGGGGTACTGTACGGTGACGCTACTGTACTGCAGCTGCTACTGTAGCCTACTGTACCTCACAATGAGCCCGGCCGATGTCAATTCTGTTGGTCGGAAAGGAGATTAGTGAACGCAGGTATGCAGACTGTCGGTCGGGAGTGGGGGTAGAGGGGAACGCCTGGGGAAAAAGGAGTGATAAGGAGCACGAGGTGGGGAAAGAGTGAAGACAGAGACATCACACTGTAGTCGACGAACCTTGGGGCTCACAGCAGACAGCACTGCGCCCACAGCAACACTGCGCGACCACTCTCCCGGCGCATTTGTCTTCAGATTTTTTATTATAGCATGCCTCGGAAAGCACGCTCTATGAAATCGCAAGCAATAACATCACACCACATCACATGTTGACTGATTCTGCCTTTTTTTTTGCATGTCTGCTTTTTTCCTGCGGCTCAGGATTCCACCGGCGCATCAAAGAGTGCGCATTATTTCTGTCACTGCTGAATGAGCCGTTCCGCACAACACAACGCGGTCAAGAATCGCCGCAAGTAAAAGCCCTGTATACGTGTTCTTTTTTTTGTTCAGGAACAGTCAAGGCCGTCCGAGCCAAAACCGATGTGAAGGCTGAGGAGGCCACTGTTGTTGAACGCGTTGACCGGTTCCGGCTCAGAACAGAACGAGTCAGCCACAATTCCAGTACGAACATGGTCCAAAATTATTAAATTCAATAACAATGCTATTTTTAATTTTCGGTTAAACAATCCTGTTAAAACAGTTTTTTCAGAATGGGGTTTTTTCAGGTGGGATTATCCATCGTTGATTAATTCCAAAGGTGCTCATCGTGTCTTTCCTAAAATGGAAAAGGGCCTAGAATGGAACATGTAAGCCTCAACTCATCCACATCCCCTTTAACAATTCTCTGTAGAAACAAATAACGTTGTATTCTGCACATACCCTTAGATACAATACAACGTACACTGCAACATCGCGTTGCTAAATCACTATTGCTATGAAATAACGGCAACATTATCACATCAGAGGTTAATGCCCTTGCAAAAACTGTTTCAAGTTCAGATCACTACCATACGGTCTTTCTTCTGAACATACTATACACATTGTCAACAGGCGAGCCAGATTGACAGTTTGTTGAGGCCCAGCTTGCGAATCTCGCTGCTCAAGTTCACTCCCTCATCCTGAAAATTAGCTTGCTTGGACGTCATCCCGGGATGACGTTACTATTAAACAATATTTCCTTTTCCATAACTGTGCAACGTTCAACTAGACCCGAGACAGAAAACCGAAACGGAGAAAGAATCAAAAAAGGAGACAGACCCCGTCCTTCTTGATGAGGTGTATTTGATTTATACTCAGAAAGCAAGCCCGCACAAGTTATGTTATCGCCCCAATCTAACGTTTCATGCAAACTGCACAACCCCGATTACCAAACTTTATCAAAAAAACTAAACTGTGACAAAGAAACGGTTAACGTACCCGAACACAAGTTGACAGAAATAAAAGGAATAAAAGAAATAAAAGAAATAAAAGAAATAAAAGAAATAAAAGAAATAATTCATTTTTGTATTGGAGTTTAGTTTATTATTCAAACCTTAATTTTTTCATCCATTTGCGAGTGGTATAAAGCCTGATTTCTGGACGTTTCAGCAAGATACCGCCAGTATCCACACATTCGGCAATACTATAAGTGGTTTGAAGAGCAAAACTTTATTGTTTTGTACTGGTCTGCTAAAAGTCCTGATCGTAGTAAGATAATGAAGGGCCCTGGAAGAGCGTTAGACTATTAAATGGCTTAATATGTTTCCTATTCGCTTAATATTTGCCTAATGAGCTTAAGTGTCTTACTATTTATTCGTACTTCCTGACAAACAATGAAATTTATCAAATTTCAAAAAATACGTACATCTCTTGTAAGGTTCCCATAGCTATTGATTTTTTGTCAGTAATTAGCGATGAATGGGAATTTACGTAATTCGTGATAGTTACGGAGATTTATAAAAATAGAGGAATGTCTTAATATTTTTGCGCGCACTGTACAACAAGCAGAACGGGGATTCTAACTAAAATGCCTCGAAGAGAAAATTAAGCCGAACAATAGCGCTGACAGCAGATGATGAGACAAAAATTGTCGAGACTGTGCTGCACTATACCCACCGCATTACAACGCTTGAAAAAGAGTGTTTCAAAGACGTTTTAAGGTATTTGTAATCCCAATGAACTCGGAGCGCGAAAACATAATGTTTTTTTTAAATGAAAGGCCATGAATATCCATTGTCAGAAAGTTTTTACGCCACCATCCGATGGCAATATTCAAACGTCGAAGCAACCTCGGGACGCAACGCGCTTAAGCCATGATGTCAGACAATATAAATAATTTCTATCCTTTAGTGAAAGTTTACAAAAAGTACAACACTAAGTCACTTCAGAAGATTTTTAACTTGGACGAGACTGAGTTCTCAATACGCAAAATTGGCCGCGGTAGCATATAAGCAATGAATTCCGCACAGGATAGGTGTAACTCCGTTGATATTAAGTAGTCAGAAAACGCAGAGCATATGAAATCAATGAATTTAGTTTCTGCATATTGCATATGGCGCAAAGTGGGGGGACCAGTGGCGAAATTTGAGGGAAAAGAACGAAAAGTAAGAACGCTTCTAATCGGCCGAGTGGGGACCACCGGAAAGCACTTACCACCCAGAACGACAGTAGCGTACCGCGATCAGGCTTCAATGGACAATAAACCGTTCCATCAGTGAACAGAGCGTTTTTATTGAGGATACCAAGCAATTTAGAGAGAATAAAAAGTACATAGTGATTCTTGCTTGATGGCTTCAGTTGACATCTTTCTTTCCGCACCCTTTAGCTCATGAATGAGAACATAATCATATCTGTCGCTACTCCATCGCACACAAGCCATCGAATGCAGATTCTTTATTACATTTCCTTTGCATCGACGAAGACAGCCTTTTCAAAACTAGTGACGAAGACTTTTTTTGTAACAGATAGCAAAAGAAAACATCTAAAGAATTTAAAAATATAGTATGAGCTGAAAGGGATAGCGTACGACATGTGTGTTTTTTTTGATAACATCAAATGTGTTTTTCGCGCTTGCAATGTATAGACCGATGAGGTGGGTGGACCAGACATCGATTTTATCCGAGGAAGATATCTTTAAATCACAGAGTGTCAGTCTGGTGCAGAGGCGATTCGTACGATGAAAGAACTTTTTTATTTCTATCAAAAGTCACGTAATTGCAGAATTATGTAGCGGTCAACATCAATGGAAGCCTTGCATTTTATGCCTGGGCTCTTCGTACTGCTCATGAGACTCACGAAAAGATATGCGAACGAAAGGAAGCTCGAAAATCCAGTAAACATTTAGAAGCAAAAGAGAAGAAAAAACAGAAAGACTAAAAGCGGAAAGAATCTGAGTGCTTTAGAGAAGAAAATAAACATCTCGCAAACGAGGGTAAAAAACTTACTACCGAGAAAAAAGCGGAGAGAGAGCTTGTTCGGTTGTAGAAGCTTTATGCTGCAAAAAGAAAGAAAGAAAAGCTGCTGAAATAGAAATTCAAAGAATCGTTGGACAGGACTAGGGCTGATGCTGTTCTGAGCTCTGCTATTGCAGTTGATCGAGCCGAGAAAGTGGAGCTCGACGTTGTGGAGCGCAACACATTTGCATGAAAGCGAAAGCTTGATGAAGGCGGTGAGAATGAGGATGAATTCCTCACCCAGTCCTTTCGTCGTTGACGTTAGAGGTTTGATGTTCGGTTCGGTTGAGGGGTGCATTGCTTAAGAGAAGAATGTAAATTTAGATAATAATTAGAGCTTTTGTCTTTTGTATACCAAATAAGGTCGCCCCGGACTCGTTTCAAGGGTGGGGAAACTACAGAAAGTTGGGGGTTTTCTACTCTCGCTATGGCCAAAAATTAGTAGCCATCCGGCAACCGAGGTGCGTTAAGAGACGGAAACGTTTTGCCCGTAGATCTTCCATCTTTTTATCGATGATCTTCTTCCTTTTCTCAACGAAAGAGGAAATCGTCACCACTACGGAAAGCTAAAGAACTTGTGAAACGGACGACGGAGCTCGGAGAACCGGCACGATTTCTGTAGCTGGCGCAACTTTTGAACCAGGTACGATACAGTATACACGCATACCCTTACGTAAAAAATTGACATGATCATAGCGCGTTTTAATTATCATTAATTTCTTTTTATGGTTGCCCTGATATAAGAAGCGGCATTTCAAAGCAGCTGGAATAACGCAGCTGCAGTTGACATGTGATAGCATAGTCTCCGTAAATGAGAAAACATGTTATTCAACGGCCAGTTGTACAGTGTGATTTCTCATTAACGGGGATCGTGTGGAATTTCAATATTTATAAGACGGTAGTATTTGAATTCTAGCGAGTATTATATTAATTTAATTCAGTTTCTTTAATTCAAAATGTACCTTTAAAGCGAAAATCGACTTAAATTTGATTTAAATTCCAAATTTCGGAAAATAATATTGTAAAACTGAAATTACCATCACTGTAATTTCAGTTTTACAATGAATGATGCAGTAAAAGGTGCTGTGTACAGTACAGTACAGTACAGTACAGTACAACACTGTACCAATAGCGCTGTGAAAGGACAGAATTTTGCGGTTACTGAAAAACGAATTTACTGTACAACTGTACCCAGTTCAGTACAGTACCTGCTCAACCATTGCACGTCCCTTCATCCCCCTCCAGCCCACCTCAGCTGTCTGCCAAACATCTAATATCTGGCGAATTTTTGGCGAAAGGCCGCTTATTTCTTATCAAGACGGACCTCTTCGTATTCAGGTAGTTTCCTTCCGTCCATCTTCCCGCATAGCTCACGACGATCATGTCTCGTATCAAGGATGTCAAAGCACGCCAGCTTCTCGACTCGCGGGGCATTCCGACCATAGAAGTCGAGGTGGAGACGAACGATGGCTTTTTCCGCGCCATGGTTCCGTCCGGCCTATCCAAAGGCCGCTACGAGGCTGAGGAACTTCGCGACAAAGACCCTGCTGTCTACAACGGTACTGGCGTGCTCAAAGCTATCAACAACGTCAACAACGAACTTGCTGTTGCGGTCATTGGAATGGATCCCACTGATCAAGAGGGCATTGATCAGGCTTTAATCGATGTGGACGGAAGCGACGATAATCGGAAGGCACGTCTCGGCGGCAATGCGATTCTCGGTGTTTCAATGGCCGTTGCCCGGGCTGGCGCGGCAAAAAAGAGTATTCCACTTTACACCCATATCAACAATCTCGCCGGCAATCCAACCCCGATGCTTCCCGTTCCTTGTTTCAATGTCCTCAACGGTGGTCAACACGCGGGAAATCGCCTTGCAGTTCAGGAGTTCCTTGTCATGCCGACCGGTGCGGAATCGTACAAGGAGGCCGTGCGAGTCGGTGTTGAGGTTTATCAAAAGCTGAAGGCTATCGTGTCCGACAAGTATGGACCAGCCGCCACAGCGGTCGGTGAGGAGGGAGGCTTTGCCCCGGATATTACGGATGCGGAGGAGGCGCTAGAGCTCATCAAGACGGCTGTCGAGGAAACCGGCTTCGCAGATGTCGTGCAGATCGGAATTGACGTTGCAGCGAGTCAAATGTTCGACAAGGACAAGGCCTCTTACAATTTGAACTACAAAGACCCTGCAACCAGGGCATCTGATGATAGCTTCAAATCTGCTGATGAGTTGATGCGCAAGTACAAGTTGTTTGCTGCGAACTACGGTGTTATCTCTATAGAAGACCCGTTTGAGCAAGACGATTTTGAGTCTTTTGAAAAAATGACTGAGGAGCTTGGCGAGTTAATCCAGATCGTTGGCGATGATCTTCTGTCATCAAACATTGAGCGGATAGAGAAAGCAGCTGAGCGGAGCTCTTGCAATGCACTCCTGCTCAAATTGAATGAGGTGGGAACTTTAACTGAGGCTATTGAAGCAAACATCCTGTGTCGCAATTCCGGGTTTGGCGTGATGGTTAGCAACCGCTCTGGGGAGACGGAAGATTCATTCATTGCGGACCTTTGTGTTGGACTGGGAACTGGCCAGATTAAGGCTGGGGCTCCATGTCGTTCTGAAAGGTTAGCCAAGTACAACCAGTTGTTGAGGATTGAGGAGGAATTCGGCGAGAAAGCGGCGTTTGCCGGCGAGTACTGGAGGGATCCATGGATGTTGCAGCCCGAAGGCCGCAGCTCATACATGTGAGTTAACCATACGTCACACATTGTCGGTAGATATTGAATAGATAACGCTCCCGGGCAAGGGGAGGATGGATGCCGTTAAAGACAGAATAACTTGCCGCTCATGGATAGTGACCTGAAACAGATGTCGCACATTCCTTCTTCATTTACCTTAAAAGTACTGGAAGAGCGCTAGCTAGAGGTAAGCTTAACGCAGCTACAGTTACAACACATCTATCCATTGAAGGTTAATGCATCTGTCCGTCCACAAATTAAGGCGACAGCCTTCCCTCCTTCACATCGGGAATGAAGACAGGCTATCTATGCCGTGCTCATTTTCCTCTTGTGATGTCTCGAGCCACTTACTGGGTAGTTCAAAGGACGGGGCGCACAAAATGAAAACTCCGTCTGTCTCAGCGCACCAGGTGTTTGGATCCGGCAGAGTGTACACATAGGGCAGGAGATTGTCGGCTTTTGGACGTTCCATGTATTTCACCCGCCCAGGGACTTCCAACATCTGGTCGTCGTTGTATACGAACTTTGATTGCGTTTCATGAAGTCGTGGACCTCTCCAAGACATGAATCGAGATGGTGGTCTGGGAAGCGACTCTCCTACCTTGTGTCGAGGGCTTTCTTGAGACGCACGTTTGACAGGATCGTTACTGCCCCCTTGCAGACTTCCGCCTTCTTGACGCTTCAAAAAGTCGGGACCTGGAACCTTCGGCGTAAACCCCCCATCATGTACCTCTCCAAAATCGAATTCGTCCGAAGAGTCATCCTCATCGTTCGAGAAGAAAAGGCGAAAGCGTCCCCTTACTTCGTCGCGACCTTGCTGCTCTCTCAGGTTCCCTGGAGTAATGCTAGTCGCTTCGTTGAACACATGTTTCATAAAACTACCGATTCCAGAGTAATCATCTGATGTCTTTGATTCATCTGAGGTCTTCGCCAGTGTTTCAAGCAACGGATCCAGTTCTTTTTTGACCGCAGACCCCCGCTTGCGTCTTGCTTTCCAGGGAATGAGTACAGGAGCACTTCCGGACCGATATATTCCCAACGGTGTGACACCGAGGCGCACTAGGATTCTGAACACATCGTTGAAACGAATTAGTGGCCTCCCTGTCTTGTCCGTATAGCCACGCTCGGGGTCAAACATTGCCTTGGGAATTCTAACCAGCCGGATCTTCATCCCCAAGCTGCCCGGATCAGTACCCAAGATGTTTGTAAAGAAGCTGACGAAACCGGGCTCAATATATTCTCTTGCCAGCAGCGTGATAGCACTAGATTGAACCAACAGTTCCCCCGAGGCGTACCTGCTTCTCGAAAAAAGTGTACCCCGACGTGCTCGATCTGCACCAGGGCGATTAGCGGGATCTCCTCTAGCTTCAGTATTGATGGCATCTGAATCATCAGATGGCAGAAGAGCAGAAGGTCTGTTGTCACTTCCCAACAAACCACCCGGTGCTTTCATAGATTGCAGTCGGGAGACTGGTAGGCGCAGGGACCGATTTTTTGAAGAACGTATGGATGAACTCCCAGTCATATCGACGCTCTGGTTTAGGTCGTCGATACTACATGACATCGACGGCATAGCTGCAGCCTGGATCTGCTCGTTGACCTGCCTCTCAATTTCGATGGGGGCGTCAAGAAACTTCAGAGTCTTCCCCCGATCCTTTTTCGAATCGACACCATCCTTTGTTTGGCGCTCGTCAGTAGAAGTTGATGCCTCCCCAAGGGTCGGTGGCGAATGCGAGCCGGTAGAGGGCCAGAGTATTTCTCCAGCGGTCGAAGGTAATCTTTCAGAACACTCTCCCAGTGATGCGCCTGCTCGACGTGCGTGCATCGGTTCACGCAAAAACTCTAATGACTTTTCCTCAATAAGCTCAGAGCAGATGAATAGGTCTTGATCGTACGCAGTGCTGCAATCCAACGTTAAGAGCGTGAAGATGGTACGAGCGTCGGAAACATGCCATGGTTGGGTATAGTCAGCAACTGTCGCTACAGAGCTTGCGCTGCTCAACTTAGCTTTCTTCCAAATCGACCGTGAAGCAGGCGACCCTTCCACAAAGAAGACGTAACGCTTAAAGCGGGAAAACAATCTGCGAAATTGGTCTGAGATAGAAGGGTGGATTACCACAATCCGAGGTCGCTTCGATACTTGCGAACTCTTTCGCTTGTCCCGCCGCCAAAGATTTTTCAAGAGAAGCGCAAGATTTTGTAGTGTCGAAGAGCCTTCCATTGCGATGATGATGTGCCCTTTCAGACCTTCTGGCAACTCGCTGGACCAGGGTTCATCCGAAGAGCTGACCAGGTGCAAGTTCTCGGATTCCGCCAGGGTTTCAAGATCGTCTGCTGAGTGTGAGTACTTCAAGGAAGAATTGACGTCCACCTTCCGTGCATAGCGTACTCTCTCTGCCTCTTTCTCCTCCTGTTCAATCTCTGCCCGAATTTCTTGAGGAGACTTGTTACGAGTCTTACTCCACGGGGTGACCATTCCAGTTACTTCATCCCGGAAGGCCTTGTCTCCCACAGATGTTAGACCCCTGGAAAGAGGTGATTTTGACTCTAGATGGCGTAGATTTCCCTTGGAATGTCGAAGTGCAGTTAGTAGAAACCCAGCTGCAACGTAACGTGGTTGGTGATAGGTGAGAACCATTCCAAGGTGACCGCTAGTGAGCGTGGTGCTGACGCTGAGGACAGGACGCGGAGCATTGTTATCTTTCGGATCGCTGGTGGCAATTAGAAGCAGGCCAAGATGGTACATATCGTTTGCAATCTCTTTGACGCTTACTCCGTCGAGCTCGTCTGGAATGATGACGTAAACGAGGCTACACGCAGCACCCATGTGGTACTCTGATAGCCAAGCAGGCTCCTCCTTTGAGATCTTCACAGGCTGAACATCAAGGTACATGTTGGAGATCAGGGTGCCAACACCATTCGCTTTGATGTTGCCAGAGATGAGCGCCATATGGATTTCCTGTAGACACACGTGCTGGGACCTTTTCAAGGCATGTACATTGGGATCCCGTGGGTTGAGCAGCGCCTCGCCGTCATGGCGATTTCGGTAGCGGCGGTATACGCCTTGTAGGTGGCGACGGTTGAATTTGTTCGTGCCCAACTGCAAGAGATCAGACTCGTTCTGCACGACCGAGTGAAAGAGTCCCTGGTAGGAGGCGCGCCAGTCTGTATCAGCACGCAAAGAGGGTGTGCCCGACTCTGACACCGGGGTCCGCAACGCGACGAACGTTTGCAAGTTAGAGTCTTCCAAGATGGTTTGCGCGAAAATTGGGAGGTCGTTGCGTGTATTGCGCACGGCCAGCACATTCATGATGGTCGTTGTGTCCTGCAGCGTCGGATCCTTCCCCGTGGACGGCGATGTGAGGATGAAGACGGCGTCGGCCGTGTGGGTTTTCGCGCGTTGCAGATCAGTAGCGTTGAGCGGTGAGCCCATGAGGAACTGCAGGCGATTTTGGAGAAATTGGTTTCGCGCAATGTACTGGAACCAGTCAGTGTCCGACCAGTTTGGCTGCTCGACGAGCACAACGATCTTCGCCGACGCGTTCGACTGGCGTGTATCCGAATAAAACTCGGAAACAAAATGAACCAGGTCGGTCAGAGTGGGGGTGCCAGTGACGACGACGTGACGTGTGCGTGCGTTTTTCACAAAGTAGCCGGACCCGCGTGCTTCGCTTGCCTGTTTCCCTAGCTCCGAGATGACGGACGTGAAGACGACGATACCGACAATGATAATGAAGAGGGTATAGATGCGGCCTTGCATTGTGGACGGGGAAAAGTCACCGTAACCAACCGTAGACAAGGTAACGATGATGAAGTAAGTTGCGTTAAGAAAGTTCCAGTCGCCGTACTTGCTCCATTCTGTGCGGAAACCGACGGGGAGCAGGTCACCCGGTACTTCGAGTAACTGAATTCCAGCGGCTAAGGTGTAGAAGAGCGTTACGCACTGAAATGCGAGCTTGACAATGAGACGGCGGGAGCTAAACATGTGGACGAACATGCGGCGCTCCAAGCGCCCGTAGGCGCTATAGGCCGAGACGGCGCGCAAAAATGTAAAGTTGAGGTAGGCGTTGTCGCCTTTCGCGAGGAGTAAGGACGGGATGGAAAAGGCATCGACGAGACGGAGAGAGTCGAATGCGGCGGAGAGGGCCGAGTCGGCGTAGAGGATGTGGAAGGCGACGTCGAGACCGACGAAGCAGGCACAAATGCGGTCGATGATGGATATGACCTCGTTGACGTTCTGACGGTAGGTGCCGAGGACGTAGAAGACGCAGACGAGAAGGTTTGCGGTGAGACGGACGAGCTCGACGTAGTAGAAGAAGTAAGTATCGCGATACTGGCCCGAGAAGGAAAAGTAGAGCTTTCGGACGGAGGAGATGGAGCGTCCGGGGGAGTGGGAGAGGATTTTGTTGCGGATAAAGTCGCGTATGAGAGCCAGGAGGACAAGGAGGGCGTAGAAGGCGACGCCAGCATAGATACAACGGGCGATGAAACCCCAAAGAATGTCATCCTTTGTACTTATATCGGACATGGTTCATTTGACGGACGGGGAAAGCGGTCGAGGGGGATGGGGGAGGGGGCGGATGGGGGGAGGTTGGCGTGGTGCAATGAGAGTTGAAGGAGGGGAGAGAGAGAGAGAGAAAGGGAAAGAGGGTAGCGGTGTCAATGTGGGAGGCAGAGAAGTGAATGGTGGGAAATTATGTGGAGGGCAGACAAGGTGAAGTGAGATACATAATGCGAAGGGACGGCGGTAGGCAATGCAAAGTGGGAGGGGAGGAGCAGAGGGCAGCGAGCGGAATGGGGGTGGAGACGGTGGAGACGGGGTGGAGACGGGGTGGAGACTGAGTGTGAGTGGCGAAGGTTGTTGAGCAGCGCGAGGCAAGTAGCGTGAGAAAAAGTGGCGGGAGGCTGCACAATTGCAGTGCAGGCGCGGTCGTTCCGCTTAGTAAGGACAGGTACTGGTACGTCGCGACGTAAGATAAAACGGTGCAGTCGTGCAGTCAGCGTTGGTCGCCTCCTACGGTCGCTAAGATACCTGAACCCTTAACTAACCGCCCGAATCACGCAGAGACGCGCGGGTTGTTGTGCAGATGGTGGAGGGGTGGAGGAGCGGCGTTCATCGAAGCGCGCGGCCAGTTTGCATTCCGGCAGCAGCGCCGTATGCTGCGGCTACAACCTCCGCACTCATGCCACGCTCGTCAAACGTGACCTCGCCTGCTAAGACACGTAAACAGATTACAACGGTTGTACTTTACATTCGAACCCCTCATACTCCGTCAACGTGGGATGGGACGTGTTGCAATCATGTAAGATATTCTTGCTGTACAGTATCCCTTTTTTGTACTGTACTGTACTGTACTGTACTGTACTGTACTGTACTGTACTGTACTGTAATGTATTGTACTGTCCCGGTA
>JAVCKV010238958.1:0-15646 GCA_032274145.1 Herpochondria borealis | reverse complement strand
ATCAGCCTCCTGTTCGAGTCGATCAGTATCCTGTTTGAGTCAATCAGTCGACTGTTCGAGTCGATCATCCTCCTGTTCGAGTCGATCACGGAGTCGGTCCATCTCCTGTTTGAGTCGGTCAACTGCTGAGCATTCCAAACTAGACCTATGATCCTCGTCCAACATCTGAATAACGCGGACTTGTCTGGTCGTGCTACTCGTCGCTACAGCCGTCTTGCTGCTCGACTCGAGAGGTGGGTTCATGCCCTTGCAATGAATCGGCTCCCTTGAGAGAGAGAATAAGACAGTCGACACGCCAGACTTTTAAATGTACCCCAGAATAAATAAGACGCAAGTGTGGGTGCTATACAGTGGCGCGGTCGCGCATGCAGTCGTGTTATCAACCTCATTTTTGTCAAGTACGTATGTTCAAGTACAGGCCTCATCTAAAACCATTATCACATACAGCATCACATCTCGAACAAAGTATCGATATTCAATCCCTCAGGGATACTAACTGTACATAATGACTGTCTTCGTTCGGAACGTAATGTCTCTCAAGACCATAATGGCGGCGTTTGCTACCATCATTGGCGGATGCAATGGATTGGCAACACCGACGACAGCTGGCAGCAGCATGTGGCACATCCTCGGCGCGCAGGAGCCATCCGCATCCTTCAAGACCATCTTTGGAGAAATGGGAGAACGGGGGGAGTACATGGACGGGTACTCCAAGCAGGCCATGATCGACCGATGTAAGGAGGACTACAAGTGGACCTTCTCGCTATTCGAGAACTTTGCTACAGAGCGTGCAGAATTAATGTCCCACTTGTACGACAACGAGCGCCTTTGGGAACACGTGAGCATGGTAGCCTTTGCCGAGCATTATGTTCTCGGCGAGGAAACCTCAAAGCCATTCGACACGTTTCAGAGGCAAAAGGATTTGCAGGCATCGATTTTCAGCGGAGTGGTATTGAGCGATTGGCAAGCCTACGACGACGACTGTATGGAACAGAAGCTACAGGCTTTCAAGGAGAAAGGAATCGACTACGTCCGACTAGAGTGTAACTTCGGTTCCGCGGACGACATTGGGGGGCCAGCGCAACTTGCCGACAACGCACGCTTCAGTCAGCTGGCCGAGGCTGCAAAGAAGTGTCAGAAGCAGGAGATGGTGCCACTGGTGTTGATTCAGGTGCCATGGCGAGAGCCAGGGGATTGCTCTAACGACTATTTTGAGCAGGCTGTCAAAAGCTTCGCCGGTGCATTGAAGAACGCGAGGGTCGAGTCGAAGCGAGTGATTCTCGAAACAAGACCGCCCATTGGCGTGTCGGCGCGTGAAGAGAGGGGCTTGAGAGGGACAACGAGAATATCGTTGGGTCTCGAAACTGGCCAGAAAATGTTTGAGGCAATCGAGAAGGCTTTTGATGGGGACAAAATTGCGGGTTTCTGCGTCGCCGGCGGGTCAACAAAGGGCGATCTCCCCACTGCTATGGAAGATGATACCCAAAACGCTGTGCGACAGGGCATGCGACGGTGCGCACAGCAGCAGTGGGGCTACGAACTGTGCTTCTGGGAGATGGGCGCAAAGCTGATGCTGCAGCCAAAGGTCGGTCGGCTCTGGAGGACGGGGCGCGATGCGGCCCGTGAGCTCTTTTTGCTCAATGCACACGACTTGGCGGACGAAATCAAAGAGGACATACCCGACCTGTGATGCATGACAGTGCTGGCAGAGTCCCACTGGTCAGCCTGGTCAGCCTGGTACGAGGAGCGTGTTGTTCCTAGTTTCGATTCTCTCTCTCTCTCTAGAGGACCACCCCCTTGTTTCAATCCAACTGGAGGTGAGGAATCCAACTATTTCACACGAACTCCAAAAAACAATAGCAACGCAAGTATCTAACGGTCTTAGTTTTCAGAAACGACATAGCTGGTTCTCTCGAAAACCAATGTCAACGCTCCCCGTGCATGCGTGATCTGAAACCAGAGAACTATACAATGAGGATCGAACCTTCGTCGCCCGAGGAGCTGGGTTTGTTGTCGCTACCGGATGACAGCGTGGTGCTTCTCGCTAGGATGCTTCCTGTGCAAGGGTTGCCTAGTCTCGCTGGGACGTGTCGCCAGCTGTGTGGAACCATTCGCGAAAGGATGTTTCGGTGCTATACTCGAATACGTGTCACTAAAGTCTGACTAGCTCCGATAAACCCTACAGTACCATTAGCTCTACTGTAGTTTTATGCTAGCAGGAATGTCACAAGATAAGATTCTGAGCCGTAATATCGAGGAAGTATGCTCCTATGTTTCGAACGGACCGTTGCATTTGTATTGCGGCCCAGGTGCCGTAGGCTTTCCCAGCCACCACCTGATCAACGAATGGTTTGTCGGGGAATACAATTTTGTCTGTAGGGTTCTTAAAAGAATAATTATATTTATAAACATGCATGTGTTGTTGTGACATTAACTAGTCAAGGAGAATGATAGATTGCAAACGGTTTGATCGCATCATTCGACGCCACTTCTTTGGTGACTGGTACCACTTGCTGCTGCGACGTCTCTTCTTGTGCGCTGAGTAGTGCTCGGAACACGACGATGATACGCTTTGCGCGCAATCGAAGGAAACATTAAGTTTGTCCATGGGTTCATTGTCTCTTTGGGGTGGTGATGGGCCTGTAACCTCGGTAGTGGTTGGGAAGCAGCACTGGTCGTCGTCATCCAACATCGTGATCGAACACTCTGGGGTCGTCGTATAGACACGAGTCAACACATGGGCTTGAGTCTCAGCGAGTTCTTCCCCAAGATGGCTGAGCTGTTGCTTCATATCGGCAATATCCTGCGAAAGAGCTTGCTTTTCCCGTCGGAGAGACGCCACGTCGTCTTCGAGTTTCTGTGAGTCGTAGTTTGCGACGATCTGTTTCACATCTTCAAGCATCTGGATAGCTTGGATAGCAGCATCACAATGATTTTGGATGGTGGCGATGGAGGAAGACATGATTGCTGATATGTTGTGTGTTTCGGTTTGTGTTTTTGTGAATTTTGTGAGACATGAAAAGTGAAAGCTCTCCCGGTTTGGAACTTGATGCCGACAATACTTTGCGCGCCTTGCTGCGCGACACAAAACTTGCTGCCAACAATTTTGACAGACGTTTCAGTCCCAATCCAAAAGATCGCATCAGCGGAGGCGCAGAAAGGTTCAAAAGGCCAAAAATAACTGCCCGACGCCCTGGATGGGTCGCACGAAACCCAAGGCATGTCCGTGTCAACACGATACTCAGAAAGATTGATGCCATACCTAAACGCTAGTATGGAGAAAGTGGCTCGACTCGCAAGTGGGCATTCTACGATGCGCCACTGATCAGGTCTTGAGAAGCTAGAGTAGAGACGTCCTGAGTTGCGACTGACTTGAGTTGCAGTAAAAAGGCTTCCGATGGTCAGATCTTTATCAATGGGGAGCTCTGACATGATAAACTGAAGGTTCATGATACTAGTATGCTCTCTAGAAAGCTCGCATTTTGACTTCAAACTGTGCTTCATTGCTTTCAGAATGTCGCTTTGGTCTACTCGGAGTACCTCTCCAGTCCCTCTAGATGATTTTGAAGCAACCAGGTCGCGCTTACCGCTTCGTTTCACTGTTGGCAATGCAATTTCGTCAATTGTTTAGCCCCCAGTATCCAAAGTTTTCAAACTCATTTCCTTCTTGTCCCTCCTCCTCCGGAGAACAGTCATCGCATCCTTCTTCAGTCCTGCATCCAAAACAGAGGACGGAACGACATGTCTCACAGGCAGCATTGCAGTTTTGGCAAAGCATCATTTCGCACCCCTCACACGACACACTCGCGTGCACTGGGCAGTACACCTCGCTGCATTTTCTGCATTGCTGGGAGCAATAGCGACAGCAATTTGCATCTCGGCATGTTTGCTCGCGATCATCGCTACTAGCGCAACAGTCTTCACACTTACTGCAGATTCGACATCGGGTATCGCAAGATGTGCATCTCCTCTTTTCACAGGACAAGCACTTTTTCAGTGGGTCGCATTTCAAACAGTGCCAGGTCTGGCACTGAACACAGTAGGGCACTCCGTACTTTCTTAGTCGATGCAAAAAGGATTGAGGGGATCCAACGTGTGAGCGACATTGTTCCCGAATGTCAGATGAGACGAGCAATGAAGCGCGGCACATTTCGCTAAGCCTTTTGCTCACGAATATTCCGCTAGCTGCATAATGTGATGACCAGATTTCAATGGGACGATTTTCAAATATGGAGCAGAGGAAATCGTCACAGATTCGTTTCGACGTGAGACTCGAGCTCCCGAAAAGGCCATCGGCGACGTTCCTCAAGTCCAACACCTCCAGCACTGTTGAACCATACAACGGTGCCAGGCCTTCCCCTGTAGTATGGTCCTGACAGTGGCCCAGTCGCAGTTTCTTTGTCACGTTGATAGCATCAATTCGTCTAAGGAAAGATGAAAGACCCACCTCTGTCATGTGATACGGGATCTCCAACTGCTCAAACTTTGACGTTGTACTAAACACCAACCGCTCGAAGAACTTGCTTGTGTACCCAAGCTGAACGCTCTCTGGAACGTCCATAAAGTCTGTAATCAGCTTCCATAGTTCACTGGGGAGGAAACTGGGTGAAGGGGCGCTCATATTGGATATTAGTCTGCCATACGGTCAAGAGGAGAATACAAAGCACGTTGCTGTTGCTTCTCAGACCATCCCCCATTGTGGTAGCTCGAGATGGTATCCTGGGGAACAAAAAGTGCGTGCGGCGGTTATCTTCATAACGGATCTTCGCATATGGGTACTGTACATTTTTTTCCATTCATGAGCGGCTGCCAGGATTAAAAACGTCTGCCTGCTTGTCCTCAAATTCAACTAGGCCAAAATACTGTAGTTGCGGACACTTGTTATGCAATACTGTATGGAGCAGCTGCATGGGACTCTTGAGCTTCTCAAGAGAGCATAAGAGTCTTGCTAATGAACCCTCCACGAGGGAATCATTAGCTGAATCATCGCCCTGTGCTAATTCGGGCAAATCTTGACATGATTGTTCCTCCCAATGATCGTTGGCACAGCAGTCCTGACACTTGACGCAGTAGGAACAGCAAGTATCGCCAGATGTGCATCTCCTCGTTCCACAGCATGAACAAGGTTTCAGTTTGTTACATCTTGGGCGGTGCCAAGTTTGGCAGTGAACACAGTTCCGTCAGTACGTGTACGTGAACCATTCACGTGAAAAAGTGCGGGCGCAATTGTTCTGGAATACTGCTGCCGTTTGAGCACTACATAGGTCACGAAGCCTAGCTCGGGATGATGAATGAACCACGAGCTGGAAGGATTTCAATTGGATGATGCACGACGCATCCAAGTGCTGGTGACGCCAGTGTTTCTAAAGTCCAACACTTCAAGTACAGTTGAACCATGCAATGGTCCCAGACCTGCCGTGTGTTTATAACATTAGCTCAGAAGAATTTTCTTCGTCACGTTGATGGCATTGATTCGTATTACGTATAGAAAAGATACGAGGCCTGCCTCAGTCATGCTGCTTGGAATCTCCAGCTGCTCAAACTTCGATGCTGTACTAAACACCAGCCTCTCGAAGAACTTGTCCGTGCATCCAAGCTGAATGCTCTCTGCAACTCTAGTAAGTCCGTAACCACCAGCCGCCATAGTTCGCTGGGGAGGGACGCGTTCATGTTCGATGTCATGGTCAAGGAAAGATAATTCCAAATTGTGGCAACAAAAAGATGCATGCGCGGCGGTTATCTCTTTAACGCATGCAACAGCAACGGTAACAGTAACGGTACCGAAGATCATCTTCTGAGATCGACGATGAGACAGCCACCAACAACCACAGCAAAACACGATACGAGTCTCTCTCTCTCTCTCTCTCTTTACAATATGGCTGCTGAAACCAGTCAACAAGAACTCGATCGTTTAAAAACTGAATGTGGCAGCATGGTCAGCCTACTCAAGGAGCTGGAAGAAGAAGAATTGGATCTGCAACGACAAGTCAAAGTCTTGGCTCGTGAATCGCTCCTGTGCGGATATCAACCGCATTTACTGGAACCCCGTCAGGCCCCCAAGCGACGACGAAGTACAATGGTGAGCAAGAAAAAGGCGGCAGCAGCAGAGAACAGTACTACTGCAGGGTCATGATATGGATGGGGGCAGCCATCAAGCAGAAAAGAACTGGTCAATAACGCTTTGCTTGTATAGCGACAAACCTCGAAATAAGACTGGGACTAAATTTTCGAGTATGAGCTGGAAGCGGCGCGCAAGCAATGATTCAGTTGTAGACAGCTAAACATAGTCAAATCTGTGACGATCTACTTCATTGTTGCGTCTGCTTCCTTATACCCATTATTCGTCTATTTTTAAAATGGCCCCACTGCCATTTCCGCATACCCACTGATCCACGGGATTTTATCGGGTTTGGTACCACTCAGATTGCTGTAAATACTGTAGAGAATCATGGCCATGTACGTGTAATACACAAAGGTGGCACAGGGTTCCATCAAATACCGGGGCACGTCGACATCCGTCATGGATCCTCCAATGAGTTCTGGAAAGACTAGAGCGACGTCAATGAGCACCGCTTGTTGGGCATTGAAGCGAACGCTCCGGGACATGTCGGTATTTCCACGAGTGCCCA
Organism: Herpochondria borealis; assembly: GCA_032274145.1. Classification (NCBI taxonomy): domain Eukaryota; phylum Rhodophyta; class Florideophyceae; order Ceramiales; family Ceramiaceae; genus Herpochondria; species Herpochondria borealis. The sequence continues at coordinate 9,017 of JAVCKV010238958.1, read as the reverse complement.
ACGTGAGGGCGAGGAAAAAGAGGACGGATCCAAAGGGAATGGCGTCGTAGAAATGGACGAGCGGTTGCAGTAGCAGATCATCCAACATGCCCAAAGGAGGGACGCGAGAGTAGATAAAGGTTCCAAAGTGATCGCCGTCGAGGATTGGAAGTAAGTAGGGCACGCAGGATTTTATGCGATCAGAGCCTTCGATGTCGTCGCCGTTGCTCCACATGGGGAGTTTTGTGACTGATGTTTCGCATCTTGTTGACGAGCATATCAATGCCGACGAAGCGGTCGTGAATGCCACCGATACGCTGCTTTGGAGAAGGAACAGGTAAAGAAGGAGTCGATAAATCATGACAAGATAGAGCTCAGCGGTAGAGGATGCGAGCAGCAACAACAGTTGTGCCGCCCAAACAGTCTCGTCACAACGATGGCACAGATATGAATCTCAACTCCGAGAGATCCACAGATCCAAAGAGGAATTTTGATGGCTGGAATTCTGGCAAGACAGTAGATATGACGGCATAGTAACAAGTATACGAGTAGATAGTACCGGTAGAGCCGCTTCTTGTTATGATGATGACCATGGCAACACCATCAACGTCGACGACCTCGCAGCGACTCCACCATACAATATATAGAGACGATGTTACGGTAGCACTTCAGTATGAGCAAAGGAAACCCACGTGATGAAAAGTTATGCTTTGGAAGAGCAAAACGAGCAGGAGTATTGGGCGCAATTCTTGTCGCGTTGGTGCTGACGTTTGGTCCGAGTAGTTTGGTAAGTCCCTCCTTGTGTTATAATGATGAATCCAGTATAGAATGATGCCTCTCACTCACAGCTTTCTGTAGTCCAAACCATCAGAACAGGCAGAACAACCTACTTCTCAAACTCCAGCCCAGCAAGAAGCGAAAATCGCGTCTCGCCAACTCCGCAACAATGCAGGCGACACATGTTTGACCCCAGAGCTAGACGGCGAATGGGTACTAGATACCAACAAGACGTTCGCCGATCCCTTTTGCTGCGAAGGAGACGACAAGCGTTGGTTACGAAATCCTCCGCAGTGTGGAAACTCCCGGCCCGACACGGACTTTAGCGGCAAGCCCGACAAGTTGGCCTTTATGCGAGGCCGTGGATGTCGCTGCCAATTTACCGATACGTATACGTGGAAATCAAAGGCATTGCCAGCAATATTTGACCCTCATGACTTTTGTCGACTCCTTGGTAATCGCACGATTCTACTCGTAGGCGACAGCTCCATGTCGCAATCCACGACGACGCTCATGAATGCCGTCTTTCCTGCTGGATGTCAAACGCAAATGACCTTTGCCATGAGCGATACGCTGATTTTGGAAGAAATGGGTGCCTGGAATCGAGGGTCCTATTGGACGGATGCGATTCAAAAGCACGAACCAGACATTGTTATACTATCTTCCGGTCCACATGTCTTTGGAAGTGGCAACTACACGCGCATTCATGAAGGCATCCTGGCCGATATCAAGATTCTCCGACAAGCAACCAACATTACCTTTGTCTGGAAGACTCAGCAAGCCGCTGGATGTACCGAGAAAATGTATCAAGACACGCATCCCTTTGTGGCGGCCCGAGAAATTCTCAAGGAACCAATGGGCTACAATCATGCGGAGTTCTTTGAACGAGATTTGTTTTCCATTCGATTCATGCAAGAGAATGGCATTCCATTTTTGGACCTGCGCATGCTCTACGGTCGATCGGATGCCCACATGATGTCCACCAAGGATTGTCTACACTTTTGTGCGCCGGGTGCGTTGGATATCTTTCCTAGTGTCGTGCATCGAATGCTCGAAACCGACTTTGCCGTGCCACAGTGCATCACGTGATGAAGCTCGATCCTGAGAATACGGGAGGTACTTTTACTCGAGAGAGGCATATGCTAAAAATGCTTATCTATATAAATATGAATACTTTTGAATCACCCATATGAACTTCGATGAGGCCGCGAAACGCGTATATAGCCTGATCGACTAATTGATGAAAGAGTTTAGTCCCAAATAGTTTCGGCAGTCTCCGCCAAATTTGAATAGTCGTAGTATCCTCCCTTTCCATCACCAGAATCATCCTGTAAAAATAGAATAGAATGTGAGACTGCACGTCCCATTAAACCAAAATTTGAGCGCAAAGACTGCACTTACATCATCATCTCCATCGTCATCATCATCTCCCGCACCCTTTCCACCAGAATCATCATCATCGTCGTCTCCAGCACCCTTTCCACCAGAATCATCCTGGGTCATTCACAATGAGGGTTGTCCGTGTGAGCATTCGTGTGCTTTAAAAACATCTACTTCGACCACGTTGTACTTACATCATCGTCTCCATTGTCGTCATCATCGTCTCCACCCTTTCCGCTGTCATCCTGAGATATACACAATGAGGATTACCAGTGTGAGCATTCGTGTAGGTTTATAAACAGCACCGTTCACTAGGTTGTACTTACATCATCGTCCCCATTGTCGTCATCATCGTCTCCTCCGCCCTTTCCACCAGAATCATCCTGTGATGGAACAGATACAACATCGTGTGAGTCTGCGGATTATGCTACATCTACATCCATACTGAAAATACCTACATCATCGTCTCCATTGTCGTCATCATCATCTCCTCCGCCCTTTCCACCGCTGTCATCCTATTATTGAAACAAAACAAATCGTGAATGTGAGCATACGTGTCCTGTTGCATGTGTCATGAAGGAATGGAAGAACTTACATCGTCGTCGTCGTCGTCTCCAGGAGCTTTCGTTGGATGTTTCGTTGGCGACTTAGTTGGTGGCGGCGTGGGAGGAGGCGTGGGAGGAGGCGTGGGAGGATTAGTTGGAGGAGGCGTTGGAGGAGGAGTTCCCTTTCCACCCTTTCCGTTATCATCATCGTCATCATCATCTCCACCCTTTCCAGAATCATCCTGTGAAATGAAGCAACGCGGAACAGGGTGAGGAATCAGCGTATCAAGGCTGACCATTTCTAACATATCGAAGGCGAACTTACATCATCGTCACCATCGTCGTCGTCGTCACCATCGTCGTCGTCATCATCTCCGCCCTTTCCGCCGGAGTCGTCCTGCGAATCGAGTAACGTGAATCAGTGTGAGAAAACAGGGTCTTGAGGTCGAACCATATAGCCATGAACTTACATCATCGTCACCATCGTCGTCGTCATCATCTCCGCCCTTTCCGCCAGAGTCGTCCTGTAAATCGAGCAACGTGAAACAGGGTGAGAAGTTAGGGTCTCAAGCCCGACCATATAGTCACACAAAAGCCGAACTTACATCATCATCACCGGAGTCATCATCATCACCGGAGTCATCATCATCATCGTCTCCACCCTTTCCGCCGGAATCATCCTGTGATTTAAGTAACGCGAATCAGTGTGAGCAAGCATGGTCTCGAGGTCGACCATATAGCCAAGTTGAAGATGAACTTACATCATCGTCCCCGTCGTCATCGTCATCTCCACCCTTTCCGCCGGAGTCATCCTGTGATTTGAGTAACGCGAATCAGGGTGAGAAATGAGGGTCTCAAATCCATCCATATAGTCACACAAAAGCTGAACTTACATCATCATCACCGGAGTCATCATCATCATCACCAGAGTCATCATCATCATCTCCACCCTTTCCACCGGAGTCATCCTGATAATGGGGGAAAAGAAAAGTTTGCAGTGGTTAGGAATCAAGCTAGATATGAAGCGGGTACGATACGGTATGAGATACTGATTCTTACATCGTCGTCACCATCCTGTGTAATAAAAACCAAAGGTTAGCCGCGAATGAATTCCAGAACGACAATGCCTCTAGTCGCCTAACTTACGTCGTCGTCATCTCCGTTGTCGTCATCATCATCTCCGTTATCGTCATCATCATCTCCTCCTTTTCCGGGGTACCCATTCTGAATTGAAAAGGAAGGCACAGCGTTAGTTAGGGTCATAGAGTCATATTTGAACAAGTCAAAAGTACAATGTCAACTTACGTCCTAAACGAAATCATCAGCCCCGCGAGCAAAGTGGTGAGTTGAGTAATCTACCAAAGCGATTGGCACAATAATGAAACTTCAAGGGAGACGTCGGAGAAGTGTGTTCTCTTTTCGTATCGTGAGCATACTTACATCATCGTCCTGAAGAGTTTTGCGGATGGGGGGAGGAGAATTCGTTAGATGACGGCGCTTTATAGGAGCATAAAACCACATACCCTTCAAGGGAGCCACCAACACATGTTTGCAAGGAACTTACGTCACCTCCATAGCTCGAGTATCCATAATATCCACTGTAGTCTTGAAGAGCTCGGATATTCCTGAGCGAACCAGGGGACCCTAGCCTCGATTCGACGTCGCTGTTTGGGTCGATCTAAGTAGAGAGGGTGAGTTCAACTGTCAACAACATCTCGACAGCTCAGTTCAAAAGCAAGATATGGCAACGTACCGAAAAGGGATCGAGACCTGCTTGGCGTTCTCTTTTCTTTCCTGATACCGCCACGGCAAGGAGCACCACAAGAAGTGCCACGAGAGTAGATTTGAAACACTGCATTTTGTGAAGGAGCGTCTAGCACTTGATGTCTATCTCGAACTGATCAAAGTTATCGTTGAGAGAATTTATGGCTGAAAGCAGCAACAAACAATGTAAACTTACCTTGTTCGATACCTTTCTTCGCAGAGAGAATGCCACCAGATCACAAGCGCTCACAATTTGTTGATAGCAAATCTTCGTACACATGTCAAATCACATAATGTGACTGAAATCCAAAACGGATCAAGATCCCGGCCGGCGTTTTACTATACCAGTCTGAACCAGGATGGCGTGCGCATTTTCCACAATAGCTGATAGGAGAGCGTTGGCTAGTACGTTGTGTACGCGGAGTATATGTGGAACACCGGGGGAGCAATGTAGGCACATGTCTGCTCCATAGTGTCAGAATATATGTATCAGAGAATGTATACTGTAAATAAAACGTCACTTACGGTGAGATCTTGGGAAACGGCACAGAAAATCTAGTTCCATAACCGTTTGCCACGTGTTACAGGTTGAGGAACAAGATCGGCGGGGGGTCACTGGATGTACAGTACCTGGTACAAAAAGATCCTCCACGGTTAGATATGTGGACAGATCCGACCTGTACTACAACACACATTTCATCATATCAATCTGGTCGTACAACTGGTACATGTAGTATCATAATGAATTGGCTTTGCCAGGACCACCAGTACCGGCATGTTCCTTGCGTTCTACGCCAGTATCAAGTTTATGAGGTTCTATAATTCTGTTACTCAGTTACTCACTCACTTCCGTTTCGAAACCGGTTGGCGCCCAAAGTGTCGTAGAGGGGCATTTCGGCGCGGCGGCATCCCCATGTATCGTACTTGTGCACACAGGGTCCCTACATCGATCAATAATAGTTCCGTTTCTGCTACACCAACCCCGGCCCAGGGCAATGTCTTGATGCGTGCTCATTGCTTCGCAGAACTGGCGTCACTCGAAACTCCATGTGTGATGCATAGGATTGAGATTTCGTAGGAGAGAGAGAGAGGCAGGCGAGGACAAGTTCTCATACATGGCAAGAGCACGTGTTTTCCATTATCCTACATACATGGGCATATATCTCAACCACCACCTGGTTGGCGTGTTCCCAATAGCTCTTACATGAATCCGGGCGCATGTTCACATGCAACGCCTCCTGAGTCGCTCAGGAAGCAACGTTCGTAAAACTGACTCGTTGGCTTCGATCGAAATCCCGAGAGCACGTGACCAACAAGCGATTCTTTCAGGTTCTACACTGGCCCAAGATTAGGAGCACCAAGGCGGATTTGTCTTGATTTGCCCAACCAGGCGACCAAGAAGCTTTTGCAGCTACGACGTACGACAACCAAGAGTCGTACGGATCCCGAGCAGGGTCTGCACGTGTTGGTTTGCTGGCTCGGGACACCATCCAAATAACAGCGTTGGACTATGGTTGGACCCGACCCTTGGACGAAGGAAGAAGGAAAGCTATCAAGCGCCTACCACTCTCTAGAGCAGACAAACAAGCTCCAACGCTTTGCAAACGCTTTATGAATGATATACCGGAGGAAGATACAACACAACTACCGCCTGGTATCATTTCTGGTGACACGACGACATTAGAGCGAGAGTTGGCACATGGTGCTTCCGCGCACCCACCAGAGGAACGTTCTCGACGCCAGGTGATCCCTTCATCCCTAAGTGCACGACTCTCTGAAACAGATGCGCCACGATATCCAACGGAAAGGGGTAACCCCCTTTGTGATGGAAGTGCCAAAACTCTGAGAGAACACACATGCTACTGCTACCGTATGTAGCTACTGTATCTTTTGGTCGATAGTGGTCGCTGTTTTGGTCGCGGTAAAATGCACAAACTTACTTGGAACAGAACCCTGCTAGTACAGTACCTTTGATCTGCCCTCAGCCTTTTATTCCACAACCGAAGCGATTGCGTTCACATGAACAGCACCGCTTCTCTTCCTCGGGGTCAATCACCCAAAGAAGGAACTCGGCGGGTAGACTATCGTTGTTAAGACAGAGGTTGTTGTTGATAGTGCCGTCATCAGAGCTGTTTGGGTCCATGCTTCAACTTCATTGCATACTCGACGAGTACGTGCACACCGGCACCGTCCGTGTCCTTGCTCAAAATTTCGTCAAGTCAGAAGAAGTACAAACGTCAAGGGCGTGCCTAGTTGGAGTGTCTTGCCACAGTGCCCTCTTCGGATATACATTGGGGAGCTCCTTCTTCATTATTTGCACTACCCACCACAGAAGAAACTCCTTAGGTACCTTTTCTAGTATCTTAGGCAACGAAGAATTAGCAATAAGACGTCCAATCCTGCTCTGCTAGTTTTGGACGAAGGAAAGCTATCAGGCGCTCTAGAGCAGACACACAAGCTCCAGCGCTTTGCAAACACTTTATGAATGATATGCCGGAGGAAGATAAATCATGAAGCGAGGAACAACAAAGCGAGGAAACACGGGGCTCACAGCATCGCTTCTATCCCCTTGTAGAGAGAAGAATTAGCGTATTCAATTGCGTGATATTCCAAAAGCCGAATCAAAGAGCTATCTATTCAAGTGTCGTTCGTGCAGTAGTTACCTTTCAATATTATCCTTTCAACAAGAGTGTGCGCCTCAGATTTTGTGTGTCAAGAACAAGAATATCCAGGCCTTCTTCAATAGACATTATCGTTATCTTTCGCGACACAAAAATAATTAGATTTTATACCGAGGGCGTGGCTGTTTTGCTATGCCCTAGGATGCAACCGCTTGCACTTGCCATTGAATTTCAATAAGATCAAGGCTCTAATGACCACAGGTAAGCATCACGGGGCTTCTTCTTCTTACTTACTTACTTCTTACTTGGCAACTATGCCGTACGCGACAGCAAGGTTGTAGAAGCTATGAAAAGATATGGAAACAACAATGTCCCTCGCATGCGGCAAAGGCATCGCCTGGTTATCGTGGTAGAGTTCAAAGTTCGAAAATGCTGCTGAGGTTTTCGTTTGATCGTGTTTTCAACTGTGTACTGGACTGCACTGTGACTACCGTATGTCGCTACTGTATCTACAGTGTGTTTGAGTCGAAGGAGTCACCTGATGTGTCTGCAGCTGACTGCTCTGACATCGAAACGTTGATGGTGACATCAACCAGCCTGCCGTTCTGTGGCCCGCGGAGCATGAGTTCTCTTGCATTGTTCTCACAACAAAGTAGAAGATATCTTTTCTCAACAAAAGCATCCCAACACCATGAAGTACTTTACCTCTCTCCTTGTTCTTGCCACTGCTGCTCATGGCTTTCACGCTGGAACTCCTCCAAGGCCATCTACTGCTCTGCATTCGACTCCCTTTCTTCATCTCGGCACTACAACGGAAGAAGATGCAGCCTATCTCATCAACAAGGCACAAGAGTGCGCTCTTTCTGACGACGTCGTTTCCAAGGAGGACATTCAATTCTTTCTGAGGGAACTCCTTCACGTTCAAAGTTGCTGCGTGGTCGGTACTCTGGCGGGGCCCTTTCTTTGTGAGAATCAAGAACAAATCAAGGACATTGTCGTGGGTCTTCAACACAAAATGGAGCAGTCGAGCAGCAGGCGCGGTCATAGTATGTAAGTTGCTTCTCTTCGATTTTTTCCTGTCTTTCCGTTGTTCTGTGAATCCTCGCTCACTGTACAACAACCACTACAGGGCAGGAGTGTCGATTGACAAGAACGGTGCGGCTGTTGCCCATACCACCGAGCCACCTGTCGCCTTGTCACTTGCCGTGTTGGGGGTTGTGAGTGGCTTGTTTGCGACTATCATCTTGTAACTGAATGCAATCAAACGTCTAGGAGATGCGCTGCTTCTACACGTAGAACGGAGGGGGGCGAACGAGTCTCGATCAAAATTGCCGCCCACATCACTTTGAACTCTAGAGATTAGCATGTATAAGTTAACTACTTTCTACTGTACTCTAGATCTTTTGAACTAGCTTCCTCTGCCCCTTACTTCTATTATATTGTAAGGGGAAAACATCGCCGCTGAACTACCTGCATGACCAGCAGCATCGACGAAGGCAACGCTGCATGAGCGATCTCGCTCGATCAAAAGGGGGCATTGGTGGCGTGTTGCGAGAAAAAGTATCTGTTTGTTTCTTTTTCTTTGATGGCTCAAGATTCTGGGGTTCTCAAACATTCACTTGTATTCATACACGAATATTGGCTTGATCGGATGTCATCACCCACAGTTTCTGACATCAACAACGCCAGCTTGACATCACTCGAAATGGGAAGCCCGATGATGCCTTTGCTGGCTGGCTCGTTCTTTGAGACAAAGACAGGAGCACAAAGCGAAAACTGAAAACTTGAAGTTCGAACGATGGATTCAAATTTGCAACAAACAAACTTGGCGCCTTGACACAGTCCAATCACCGACAGCCCCGGTTTCGGTAAAATAAAGAGAGCTCACCCTCCCCTATCACACCCCCCCCCCCCCCCCAACAACTTTGAGTTAAAAAGCGCCAAGCCCCCC